>SKCR01035348.1:0-81392 GCA_019454045.1 Zanthoxylum bungeanum | reverse complement strand
TAATGAACCTTTACGACTTAAATTCCAAATTTAATCGCAATGGGTCTCAAAGCCCAATTAACTTCTAATGTTTATTTAATTAAAGTCCAATGGGCTTTTAATTAATTTCTTAAGGCGTGGACTTTTGGTCAACTCGGGTCAAACTGATAACCAAAATCCAATCCGGGAGTTACCCCATAAGCCTTTAAATTAATTTTGGCCCATTAGGCCCAATTAAATAATTAAGGTCCATTAAGTCATAATTGGACTTTATGGATGCGGTTTTGGGCCCAATTGGATCCAACCAAATTGGCCTAAACCTAACTTGGTACAACCAAGCCCAAAAGCCTAATTACAACCTTAAGGCCCAATTTCCAAAATAAGCCAATTAATTAACTTATAAAATTCCAAATTCCATAATTAATTAACCTAAGTGTAATACACAATTAATTATCCAATTTACATTTCTAAAACATCAATTAGCCTAATAATCATGCACTTTAACATTAAATAGTGTCCAACACAATTTATTAAAATCAAACCCAATTTACATGCTTTTGTTCTCGGTAATTAGGGGTTTTTCCAATCCGATTCGGTTTCAATCCAATTGAATCCACAATCATCATTTCCCAAATCAATTAAACTCATCTAATGAATCAAAATACAAAAAACACAATGAATTTCATATCCAATTGAATTCGGCCAAGCCTACTTTAATTTGGGAAAATTGTTCCAAATCAAAATTCAATCCAATCAAATTTCAATTCAACATTACCCACTTGTTTCAAGTCATCCAATGATCAAACAAACAAAAATTCACCAAGATTAGGGTCTCAATTTTCGGCCAACATAAGCAATTTGGGGAAAATTGTTCCAAACTCATTTTCAAAAATTGATCCAATCAATCCTCAATTAAACATACTTTAAGCATTCTAAATCATCCAATTTCATCAAACATGCTCAACATCAAGTTTACCCAAATTTGTCATGCCCAAAATTTGGGGAAAAATGGATCCAACCAAATTTCATGAAATTGATCATGCACAACATCAATTCAACCTCATTCAAGCATACTATACTAAACAATTTAATCAATTGATGCTCAAATTGAGTTTACCCAATTTTGTCAACTTTGGCCTACACAAAAAATTGGGGAAATTTGTTCCAAACACAATTTCTTCAAATTGATCTAATCAATCATTAATTCCATCTCATTTAAGCATACTATAACAAACAATTTCATCAAACATGCCCAAATTCGTTTTACCCAATTTTAACCCTATCTTTTTCATGCTTGTTCAAGGCTCAAGATACCATTGTAGAGTTCCTAATTAGGTCCCAAGAATCATCCAAAACAAGCATAAAATCGCATGAACACATCAAGGAATAATGGCGGAAACATATACTCACAATGATTGGATTTGATGCATCAAAGAACACAAGTCTTTTTCGTTTCTCCTAGGCTCGGCAATGGCTTCCAAGTGCAGTGAGCTGTGCGGTTTTGATGGTTGAAGCACCTCCAAGATTCGGCCATTGTCATCACCATTGAAGCTCCAAGCTTCAAGCTTTTCCATGCTCACAAATTTGTTTCCCTATCACCATAATATAACCCGTGTGTGTGCTAGCACTAGGTTTCTTTCATGCTTCTCACGCCCAACCAAAATTGGAGAAGAAGAGTGAAGAAATTGGCTCAAAGCCGAGAGAGGAGAGGAAGAAAATGAAAATGGCGTGAAGCCATTGTCCAAGGAGAGAGGACCGAATTATGTATTTGGGAGAGAGAGAAAAGTTAAATATATATCATTTATTTATTTTCTAAAAGCAAATAAAATAAATATATACCAAACTTTTCAAAAAGCAAAAAGTCAAAAGTAAAACATCAATCAATGTTTTCACTTTTACCCATCACTTTTACCTATCACATCAAGTCACTTTATTAAAGTGACAACACATCATGTCACATCACTCAAAGGGACAAGTGATTTGACAATTGATGCGACTAGCGATTTGACGCTTGATGTGACTTGCGTGCCGCGCTCGAATTCGAAATACGAATGCGCTCGCAATCACTCTCGGGCTCGGGTTCGCTAATTCCAAATTAACGAATTTTTCCGTCGCGTCGTAATTAAATGATTACGCCTAGCAAAATCACTATTCACGTCGCTAACGAATTAATTCAAAATTAATTCGTTCGCCCGAATTAAAATCTAATTTTAATTCCGCGCCGAAATCCAATTTCAAAATAATATATCGAATATATTATTTTATCCGATTAATTCTAAATTAATCATTCTCTCTCTTTAATTAATATTTTATCCCAGATAAAATATCTTCGTAATTAATCCCAGATTAATTTTCTCTCTCTTCGAATTAATCCCAGATTAATTCTATCTCTCTCTTCTAATTAATCCCAGATTAATAAAGTGCGAGTCATACATCAACGGTGAATCTTCGGGAAGCGACCCATGAGATCTCCGGATATGTTGGCAGTAAATACGGTTATCGGACTATCCGAACACGTAAGTACCTCGTACTACGTTTGTACCGATTTACAAGACAAGGTTGGCTTCTAGCAAAGCACCATGCCTACCCAATTCTCCAGAAATATTCTTACAGGAATATATAGATCTGTATCAAGCGTAGTATACCATAGTATTGTGTATATCGGCCCAGTATCGGATAGTCACGTACTAGGGCTGGGGCTGGATAAGTGTCTGCTCCGTCCGAAGCACATGTCGGATGTCTGGTAACTAGTCTCTATAATCAGATATTCATGACCTGGTCATAATATCATGATTGGATGCGCATCACTCAAGAGCACTAGTACCGTATCCTGCGTGACATCATCTCCACTATGACTGAAGTGATACTTCCGTCTTGACATCACACCCAATACACTACGACTCTCTGATAAACCCAGAAGTGGTGTACGCAGAACCGGTTAAAGCCCTGTACCACCAAGACCAAAGTCTACCGATTATCATAAGTATTAGCGGTGCAAGTCTCAGGTTAAGACCAAATACACCTACCCTGATGTCGGACTCCCATAGACACATAGTCATAATACCAATGGGATCCCGAGGGGTCTATCCAGAGCGAAGCTGTTTCCCGTAACATCGGTGAAACACTACCTCCTATCGCACTTGCATAAGTATCCAATACTTAAATATATGAGAACTATGTCGTTGTGCCCTCACAACGCGCACAAGTCCAATACTAGTCTATTCCGCATTATCGATGTCCTGTCTCGATAATACTACGACTAGGGATATTTAATGATTTATCCTACGTGGACTGATACTGTCTCATATCATTCTCCGTCCAGGAACAAATCATATGGACCTCTCATCATTTATATATCTAAGGTGATCTAATCACAAATGATAAGAGTGCAATCTCCTTTGTCACATAGTTAATTTGTACAACAACACCATGATCTGTACAAATAGTGACGCTATGGGTCATATTATCCAACACACCATCCATTAGGTGTTTCTCAACCAGACTCACCAGCCAACTCGCAGGGGAAGAAACCTCATTGGGTCCGGTTTACCCGGGACCGTAATGGTCATGGAGGCCTTCAACCGTCCCCATGCCACGTGGTCCGATGGTTCTCGGCGAGATTCACCAGCCAACTCACAGGGGAAAAAACCTTTGTGGATTCGGTTCACCCGAGCTGCTGCTCAAAGATACGAGTCATGGGGTAGTAACGCTCCGGCCTCGGGGGTTTGATAATGACACCCGGGATGGCGTGCCACGAGGGGTTTGCACTTTTCCCACATATACCTCATCCCTTAATGCGTTCTGGATCCTCAAAGGTGAATGGAGCCAGGTCGAGACAGTTCCACCGGGGGTTTGATAATGACACCCGGGATTGGTGTGCCACGGGTTTGGTGCCCTTCCCAACTATCGATCACCCATTCGCATCGAGCACATCCCAAGAATATTGAACACCGCTTTCTCATTCAATTATTAAACAAGTAAAGTGGACAAGCTTTAAAATTCAAAAGAGAGAGTCATGTTTATATTCATGGGATCTACCGCCCTTCTTACGACTCTTTGTGGGTCATTTCAAGAGAGGCTCTACAATAATTTTCTGATCCTGGCCAGGTCATCCAATGACTTCGCAGTTCGAAGAAAAAGGTCTATTGGAAATATTTTCTCAACATCTCGGCGTTCCAAGGTTTCTTGAGTCGGGTACCGTCAAACTGCTCCAAAAGATAGTACCCGGTCTTACTATCTCAACCACTTTGTACGGCCCTTCCCATTTGGCACCCAATAAACCTTCTTCGGGTCTTCGGGTATTCGATGTGACCCTCAAAACCAAATCCCCAGGGAGAAAGGACCGAGCCTAAACTTTCTTTTCGTAAAAATAAGCCATTCTCTGTTGATAGACAGCCGCTCTCATAGCCGACTTCTCTCATTTTTCTTCGACCAAATCAAGATGATTTCTGACGAGTTCTTCATTCCCGTTCGGCCTCAAAATGCCGGACCCTGTGGGTTATCATCCCAATCTATGTCGGAATTACTGCTTCACAACCATAAGCCAATGAAAAAGGAGTTTCCCATGTGGTGTCCTTGTAGGTTGTTCGGTGTGCCCATAACACTTCTGGCAACTCTTCGACCCAGAGCCCTTTACAAGATCTGAGTCGGGCCTTTAAATTTGCCTTGATTATTTTGTTGGTAGCCTCGACCTGTCCGTTAGAATTGGGATGAGCAGGTGAAGAAAATCTCAGGGAAATTTGGAGATCTCCGCAGAGCTTCCTGAAACCCTTGCTGTCGAACTGCTTCCCATTATCAGTGATGATGGCTCGGGGAATTTCGAACCGGTAGATGATACTCTTCCTTACAAAATATGTTGCCTTCTTCTATGTGAGTGCAGATAGGGGTTTGATCTGTACCCACTTGGTGAAATAGTCAATGGCGACGATGACATACTTGGCTTGTCCCCGCCCAGCTAGCATTGGCCCGATGATGTCTAGCCCCCACTGGGCGAACGGCCAGGGGCTGGCCAAAGTGGTCAACTGCTCAGTAGGTTGATGACGAATGTTGGCATTCTTCTGGCATCCTTCACATTTCAGAGCTATATTCATTCCGTCTTGGTGCATAGTTGGCCAGTAGAACCCTTGCCACAACGCCTTAAATGTAATCGACTGTCCCCCGGCAGGGCTCCCGCAGATTCCTCCGTGAATCTCTCTGAGCATATAATCTGCTTCATCGGTCGTAAGACACCTCAAAAGTGGCACCGTATGCCCCCGCCGGTACAAGACTCCTTCAAATAAGCAAAATTTTGAGCTTCGGTACTTCAAATTTCTTGCCTCCTTCTTATTCTCGGGTGTCTTCCCAGTCTCCAAGTAACTCCTGATCGGGTCCATTCAAGAGGTCCTGCCTTCTGTATCTACTTTCATCAGCTCCGTCTTCCCAATATTTTTTTCCTTCACGCAGATCAAATGGATGGTTCTAGGCTTTTCTGACTTAATTGAGGACGCTAGCCGAGCCAGCGAGTCTGCCTGATAGTTATTTTCTCGAGCAATCTGCTCGAACTGCACACTATCCATTTCCCCAATCATCTTTTTCACCTCGGCCATATAAGCCATCTTGTTAGGCTCTCTGGCCTGAAACTCATCCTTTAGTTATTGGACGGCCATTTGGGAGTCGCTTTTTACGATCACGTCCTTGACACCCGCCGCCGCGCAGAGCCTTAAGCCGGCCAGAATGGCCTCATAATCAACCTCATTATTCGTGGCCTCGAAGGCGAATCTTATGGCACATACCACCTCCTATCCATCACTGCTCCGCAAGACAACCCCAGTTCTACAGCCTTGTGAACTGACTGAACAATCCACCGACAACTCCCACGTGGTCTTCGAAACTTCCAAAATCTGTTGTCCTGCGAACTCGGCTATAAAATCTGCCAAAGCCTGCCCTTTTACCGCCGCTCTCGATAAATAGGATATATCATGCTCACTCAATTCCACCGACCACTTTACTAAACTACCTGATACCTCCGGTTTATGCAGGATCTGCCTCAGAGGATGATCGGTATAGACCCCAATAGGATAAGCTTGGAAGTAGGGCCGCAGCTTTCGGGCCACCGTAACCAAGGACAAAACCACCATTTCATGGGCCGGGTATCGGGTCTCTGCATCCAGCAAGGCTTTGCTGATATAATACAACGGCCTTTGGATCTTATCGGCCTCCTGCACTAGCACTGAGCTTACAGCATGTTCAGAAACAGCTAAGTACAAGAATAAAGTCTCACCCATGATTGGTTTAGCCAAAAGCGGGGGTTGAGCTAAGTATTGTTTGAGTTGCATGAAGGCTTCCTCGCACTCTGCCGTCCAACTGACCTCATTCTTGGCCTTCTTAATCAACTTGAAAAAGGATGACATTTATCGGTTACTCGGGAGATGAACCGGTTTATTGCAGCCACTCGGCACGTCAAACTCTGCACCTCTTTGACCGTCTTGGGAGATTTCAATTCCATAACTGCTCGGATCTTCTGTGGGTTTACTTCTATACCTCTTACACTTACCATGTATCCCAAAAACTTTCCCGACGCAACACCAAATGCACACTTCTTTGGGTTCAGCCTCATACAATATTTTTTTATCAGCTCAAAACTCCTCGCGAGGTTGGCCAAATGATCCTCCAGTTCCTTGGTCATCGTTATCATATCGTCAATATATACTTGCATGGTTTTTCCAATAAGGGGTTTAAAAATTTTGTTCACCAGCCTCTGAAATGTAGCCCCAGCATTCTTCAAACCGAAAGGTATCACCTTATAACAATACAGCCACCGGTCTATGATGAAAGTTGTTTTCTCCTCATCCTCGAGATGTATCTTGACTCGATTATATCCTGAGAAGGCATCCATGAAACTGAACAGCCCATGACCGCCGTCGAATCTACTAGCTGATCCACATTCGGAAGCGGGAAACTATCCTTCGGGCAGGACTTGTTAAGATCGGAGAAGTCTACACACATCCTCTACTTCCCACTGGGCTTCTTCACTAAAACCACATTTGATACCCATTCCGGGTATTTCTCCTCTCTGATAAAACCGGCCTTTAACAATCTTTCCACCTCGGCCCCTACCGCCTCTCAACGTTCCTGATTGAATATTCTTCTCTTCTTCTTGACCGGCTTGTGAGCCGGATCCACAACTAAACGGTGGCTGATGAATTTGGGATCTATTTCGGGCATGTCGCTATGCCCCCAAGAAAAAATATCTGTATACTGCTTCAAAAACTTCAGTAGGTCCTGCTTCAGGTTTTCCTCCAAACCTGCCCCCACCTTTATGACTTTTTCTGGGCCGAATAGTTCTACTGACTCCAACTCTTTAGCTGCCACTAATTGGGCAAAATCCTCGGGCCGGGGATCAGGAGACTCAAATGTTGCCTCCTCCCCTTCCTTTTCTCTCCTCTTCCGGCTATCTTTCTCAACACAAAGAATCTCCTTTGAGACGTTGGTGAAACAACTCCTGGCTACCTTCTGACTTCCACATTATATCCCGATCCCAGCCCATGTGGGAAACTTCAATTTCAAATAATAACATGACATGGCTGCCTTTGTTTTCATCATGAAAGACCGGCCTACAATGACCTGGTAACTGCTCATGCAGTCCACCACCGTGAAGTCCATCATGATCGTCCGGGTGCGGGGGGAAGTCCCGATCATCATGGCCAGTTGTATCATTCCCAAGGGGACAAATGATGCTCCTCCAAACCCGTACAGGGGAGTCCCGTCATGGGTCATAGTGGCATATTCCATCCCCAGGCCATCCAAGGCTTTCTTGGAGATTATGTCGACCGCACTCCCCGGATCCACCAAGATCATATCTACCTCGGCCCCTCCTATTACTGCTTTGATTATCAGGGCATCGCCGTGGGGAAAAATCACCCCATGGGCATCCTCATCCGTGAACATTACAGGGACCGACCGACCTCTATGAACCCATAGAGCTTATTCTGCCGACAATACCTCTTGTTCTCGGATCCGACTGTAATTCTTCCTTGACCAGTTCGAGTCTCCAACTAGTGTCCTCCCACCGTTGATGGTATACATCTGTCTATGCCCCTGCCATTGTCGGGCCGCCATGGCCCCTTGGTCGATGTACTCATTCAAATAGCCATTCTACGCGAGGTTTTCCATCTGCTCCCGTAGTTCCTTACAACTTTCCGCCGTGTGTCCTCTAATGTTATGATGTACATAATAAGATTTCTCACTCTTCTTTTCCGCCAGATACTTCCTCAGATCAGGCTCCATCATGAGGCCTCTACCTTGAATTTCTTTGACTATCTGAGTCAACGGCTTGTTCAAGGGTGAGTACCCTGGCCCTCCGGCCACATGATTGACTTATGCTTGAACCCTCATTTCCTGTGGTGCATTGCTGGGAGGCACTGGTCTAAACTCCCTTTGTCTCGGAGGTGGCTTCCTCAACTCTCTGTCTGATCTCTGAGATAACTCTGGCCTCGCCATCTTTTCTTTCTGACTTCCCCCCTTTCGGGCGACCTTCTCTTCTTCTTCCATTAACACAAACTTCCTGGCCAGCTCCAGAGCAGTGGCGTAATCTGGGAAATCCTGAACTTTCAGGTGATTCCATAACTTCCCTACCTTAAGGGCCCATTTGAGACTTTCCAGTGCTTTCGATGACTCGTACGCCCCGACCTCGAGCACTAAATTATGGTATCTTTCAATAAAGTTCTTTAGGGGCTCATCATCTCCATGCTTCATCAACTTCAACTCTCCTACTGTTTTCTTTGGAACACACACTCATTTAAAATGTCGGACGAAGGACTTCCTAAGCTGAGGGAAGCTTCCGATACTTCCCGGAGTCAAGCTTCTAAACTACAAAATTGCCAGCCCATTTAGAGTTAGAGGGAATACCTTGCATATGGCCTCTCCCACCATTCCTTGGACCTCCATCAGCAAAAAAAAACTTTCAATATGGGATGTAGGGTCGGTATGGCCCCTGTAGGAGCTCATAGAAGGCATGGTGAATCGCCTAGGAAATTCAGCGGATAAGATTTCTTCTTTGAAAGGGGATGCCGCCTCTCCGTCCCGACTATCTCCTTTATCCGCCATCAAGTTATCTTCCCACTTTCTAATTTCCTTTTTAAACCAAGCTTTCATATGGTTGTCAGTGGTTTGGCATTGTCTCCCGCGAACTTCTTCACGCCTGCCACCCCGATCATGACGTGTTTCATGACTAGTTACCTCTCGATCCCCTTCACCGCATCTTTCATCTTCCCTTTCTTAGAGTGTGGGCTATTACTGGAGGACTCTGAAGCCCGTCTCTCCTCTTCTTCTTCTCGCATTCTTTTCGCCCGCAAGGTTCTTACTATCACAACCGACCTCACCCTATGGGGATCCTTCTTCCCGGGTTCATCATCCTCGCTTAGGTCCACCACTCTCTTTCCTTATGCTATCTCATTTCTCCTCTGACTTGGACCAGCTTCCATCCTTTCATTATTCATTTTTTCTAGTCTTTCCAGCTTCTCCAACATGGTCTTCATGAGGGTCTGGTTCTCCTCCCTATCCTTATGTATGCTTTCCTCCATTTTTTCCATTCACTCTGTTGTTGAACTCTCCGACGTTCTATGGTTCCCGTCTTCCGCCATTGTCTTATTACGCAAGTAGCTTTTTATTCTTTCCCCACAGACGGCGCCAACTGTTGATGGGTGATTTTTATCCCAGGGGCATTTTTGAAATAACCCTCCCGAGACAATCTTCATTCAACCTTGAATTTGTTTGGTTATGGGAGACCAAAAGCAAATGTGGCAAAAGACAAAACAAAAACAAAAATCAACAAAGAGCGTTTATCGTGGTTCGGCGGAGCGAATCCAGCCTACGTCCACAGGAACGAAGTAGATGGGTTTTTTTAATTACCAAACCGAGCTCTACCGACATGTTTAGGGACAGGTCTAATAGTAACCGAGTTGTCGGTTGTTCTTTGGGTTTTTCACAAGTAGTAATCAAACGAGAAATTTTCCAACCCTTACAAATGAGATCACCCTCTCATTATATACTCATGGATATACAATACTGTTCCCATATCTTTATGACGCCAACACTGCAGGTCTACAGGTTTCCGGTGAATTGACAAGCTCTCTTCCCCGATCTGCCATCGTCGAAAGTAAAACCTACCCTCTGATTGCCCGTCACATCACGCCGTAAGGGTATATTGTCACGCCTTTTCATTAATGATGACAACCTGTTAGATTTCGAATATAAAAGTTGATTTCGGAGGGAAAAATCCAAACTGTCCTGATTACGCATCGGTTATAAGACGTCGGCCGGTAAACTTGCCGAACACCTCGATTGCTCCCGCTCCGATCCATAATCATCAACTTGTTCCAGGAGGTAAGATAACATCAAATCGAGCCGCCGGTCTGATGTGGACGGCCTCGGTTCTGATGTTGTCAGTCTATGAAATCTGTACGAGATTCGAGGATGAAGTGCTCGGATTCTCTTACTGCTCGAGAACTGACCGATACATCTGGACGTCTGATCCTCCAAAAATAGAAATTCCCTTTTTACCCTTGTCGAATTGTTTGAATATCTTAGTTGTAGAAATCCCCATCAACAAAATCATTAATGTTATTAGAAATCGATGGTTGGGGGCCTAATTAGTAAGCTTTTTGAATAGATAAAAAAAAAAGATAGCTATGTAGAGGTGGGTAATGATACACTTTGATGTAGAGGTATATTCCAATAAGTTTATTCTAACAATGCCTCTTTCATAGAGACTTGGATACGTCAAAATTGCATGAAAGTTGACTTAATTTTTAAGTCATGAATAGATCATCGGAACGAGAGATCCGAGATCATAAGTAATGCAAGATTAGGAAATCATTTTTTTTGTGGTAAATGATAGATATTAAATCGTTCATATCCAAGTATTCTTACTGGCACTGGCGTATCCAGAAATTTCAGTTAGTGGAGGTTAAATTTTTTTCTTATCAAAATAATATATAATGAATTCATACATATTTTTTGAAATTACAATATGATCCATGTACTTTTGAAAATTATGAAATAGCTCCTAGTTTCTAAACTTATAAATTAACCCAAAATTTACAGAATTATATTTTTATCCAAAATTTCTAAAAACACCAATTTACCCTAAAAATTTATGTAAAAATTTATTTTTAAAATTATGTATTTTAAGTTTATGTAGTATATTATACACTAAATTTTCGCTAATTTATTGTAGATTTAATCACTTTTTAATTAAATTATTAAAAGTTTAGTGCTAAAACGCAACATGTGTGCTTTGAACAACTATAAATAAAAAATAAATATACAAAATATATATACAAAATAATTATATTAATATTAATATATGAATATTTTAACATAACAACTATACATGACGTGATTTAGAAAAAAAGAATCACTACAAATATATATTAATAAATTAGAATATCAATAACCAAACCTAAGTGTAAATATAGTTATTTTTATTTTTATTTTTATTTAAATATAATGGAATCCATATTCTTTTACAAATGGAAAAACACATAAATGAGATTTAAAATAAAAATTAGTCAATTATCTATACACATACAAATTAAATATAATTATTTTAGATATGTTTAAAAAATAACATTGATGCAAAAGTGTATTGGAATTTTTTTAACTAATTTGGGCTTGGGCCTACATATTATATTAAAAAATACAACTTAAAAAATTAATAAATAATGTATTTATGGGTGTTGTTTAATTATTTATATTTTCTAATATATATATATATATATATACACATATATTCAGGTTATCTATAGACAGATCGATTAGTTTGAATAATACAGAATTATGAGATTTAAGATTCGATCACATAAGCGGATGATGCATATCTCGTCTGCATAAGGTTGGTTAGATCTGTGATCTAACCATGTAACTTTATCAGTTTATGAATAAAGCATTCAATGATAAGTGACTAAATCTCAATTTACCCATCCAATGTATTGGAATTCATGCATTCGTTGAATGTTCTCCAATCAATCATATTGTTATGAATGTTTTTTTTTTTTAATTTTGTAATCACATGGATGATTGTCACAATATGATTACATGTTTCTTAATAAACACAAGTTGAAACCTTTTATGTGTTCAAGAAAATATGACTTGAACTAGAAAAACATATCAGAAATTTATCAAAGCCTGGGATCTGATCATCCAAGTGATAAATGGGAGCCACGAGTTCATTATTTATTCAAAAGAGAATTCTCACTCAATATAATTTTCATATGTGTACTTAATACCATTGGGATTTCAGTATTATGAGAGATCAGACTCTTTCACATACTTTGCCAACACAAAGTAGAAGAAATATAATAAAGTTAATGAAAAAAGGTTATTTCGAATGGGCAATATGATGGCACTGAAAGGATAGTCAAAATTTAAACTTTTTTGTAATTCTAATTAAAGCATCCAAGCATGGGTGTTGATTCCATCATAAATTAATTTTGATAATATCATACTTGTTAGGGATAGTGAGCTGAAGCTGGCACATAAGTAAAGTAAAATTAAGAATAATTGTTAGTTCATGAGGTTTTGCCTACCATATAACAGTACAATAATAATTAAGAGGCTTAGCCTACCATAAATCTTAACAATAAAATAAAGCAACGAGACACAAATTTAACATGGTAAAACTCTCATGTGAGGGAAACATCCACGGACAGATGTAAAATGATTTCACCATAGTGGAAAGAATTTTACAACCTCTCTCTAAATACAATGAGTGAACAATCTCACACCCTCTTAGAATAAGAGAACTACAACTCTCTCTCAAACTCTTAAGAAGAAATTTTATTCTCTCTCTTAAAATACAAAGGATTTGGTTGAGAATGAGATGAAGAAAATAATGAAATGAAGCCTCTATTTATAGGCATGAGATTCACTGAGCAAATAATGAATTCTAATTTTTTATTATTTTCTTTTTAAGCATGTGAGACCCACCCAAAATCATTAATATATTTTTTAATATAAAATTATTATGCTTGCTCTCGGTGGCTGTCACATTTATTGACTTTAACAATTCTCTCACTTTGAGACTTGATTGAGAACCAATCAATTTCCACACCATCCATTCTACTTTATCGTCTTCAAGTTGCTTACGTTTCTGCTAAGCCATAAGAGGATCTACACCATACAAACTTGTCTGTATTGATAGGGTTAATCATTACATATGTAAGATTCTCATTGGTGTGTATCTTCAATAAGTCTACACTGCCTTGTTCCACTACTTCACGAACAAAGTGGTATTGTACCCCTATATGCTTTGTTCTTGAATGAAATGTTGGATTCTTTGCAATATACAAAGCACTCTGACTGTCACAAAATAAATGAATCTTCTCTTGTTTGTGCCCGAGCTCCTCCAATAACCTTTGAAACCAAATAGCTTCCTTGCAAGCTTGTGTAACTGCCATGTACTCAGCTTCTGTTGTAGACAAAGCCACAACACTCTATAACTTGGATACCCAGCTCACTGCTACTTCTGCAAGTACAAACACATAACCCGTGATGTATTTTTTTTTTGTCAATATTGTTGGGGTCAAATCAGGAGAGGCGCAGCGGAAGAAGCGTTGTTCGGGCGAAATCGTAGTTTAAAATTTTTAAACTTACGAATAAATTATTAAATATCAAATATTAATAATTCATTCATATTTCACCTAAACGTATTTATTCGATATCATATAACGACATAAATAATATAGAAACATCGCGAAACTTTTGCGAAAATATTTTTCCGTAAAATAGCATAAAACATGTTTCCGGCCGAACCGACCGACCAATGCTTATAGGGACTGCCCAGGTCAGCCCCAAAAATATTTAGACAGTTCGTGGGCTGCCCGAACAGTGCCTAATTCACTGTTTGGGCAGTCGTTACCCGGTAACGCTGTTTTTCACCGTTTTCGCGTATTTTCACTCCGAAACAATTTCCGTTAATATTTTTCTTGGGCAATTAAAATAAACTAATTTATTCTAATTACTCAATAAATAAAAACTGAATTTTTTTTTTCTGAAAAATCAGATTTATCATTAATTGCTATAAGACCCCTAAACTTTACAAATTAATTATTTTTGTCTTTAAATATGTCAATTACATATTTAATTGATTCCAAATCAATCCCAAAATAATTTTTACAATTTTGCAACAAAACCAGAAACTTTTCCAGATTTGCGCAAACTGCCCAGTTTTTTTCTCTAATTTGTTCAAAACTGCCCAGATTTTGCCAACTTTATTAATTGCAATTTGGCCCAATTTGTTCAAAACCATCAAGATCAAATCCAATTAATCTCAAATTTGACATACATCAAATTATAATCATATATATAATATATGAAAAGCCCCAAAATTTGAGTGGGTTAAGAACCCTAATTTCACAAATTACTCAAATTGGGTAATTTACATTAAATTGATAAAATTCAATACTTTAATCTTCAAATTACCACACCAATTAAATCTCACAATCATGAAATTAATCAAGAACAATTCTAGGCTAATTATTAATGGCTAATTAACTCTAGAATGACAACTTTAATTTTCTAATTAATTTATTAAGCTTAATTACAATAATAAGTAAATAAATTAATTATACATGCATGAACACATCCAACAAGCATCCAAAAAATTTAATTACAAACTAAAAGAGTAGAGGCATAATCTTAACAACACAATTGACGTTAAGAAATATTGAAACATTTTTCATGTAGAAAGAGAAGTGAAATAACTTACAAAATCCTTATTTTGCTTTGATTTCCCTTTCTTTTCAAACCAAATGCTCTCAACTCACTTTTGTAATTTTTGTTTAACTTGTGTAAGTATGAAAAATGAATAAAACAATTTTTTTAAAACCATTTTCCATCATTTTCGAAATTCAACAAAAATAAAAACAATTCTTTAATTTTTGTTTCAATTTAATTGGTACACATTTTGCTAAATTAAAGTTAACACTTAACATTAATAAAGCAAACAAAATGTGTTCCAATGGCATCATGCCATTTCCAAGCTTTAATAAAGCAAATCATTATTAAAAGATATTTAGTTTATAATAATTTAATTATTGAACAATCAAATAATTAAATAATAAATATAAATAAATTAAATATATCTATTATATTTACAATAAATATCTCAAGCATATATTAATGATATATATCAAAAATCACAATTTGATATTTTATTAATGTGTATTTAATAAAATCAAGTATTAAATACAAATACACATTAATTCAGAAATGACCGTTAGGTCCCGATTGCATGTATTTTTTGTTTAACCATTAAACAAATTATAAATAATCAGTATTATTCATAACAGTTTCCCTATTGCTCTACGAGTATATTTCATTAATGAGACTCTCTAGATTTAAGCATATCCGTCACGAAATCCAATTTCGTGTCCAAATTCACCCACCCGTAAATTATGACGACCACAGATAAACTCGCTGAATCATACAGGTCGAGGTTACTGCATACGTATAATCCATCTGTCACAGGTATCCGGATTATCACAGAGATATAGATATAAACGTCAAATATCTATAGGAATAATCACGTCGACAAATCTATTAGCAATCTCTAAATAACATTCGGAACTCACTTCCGAAGTATACTATGGCCATAGATTTAACAGATTGCTAATCATATATGGACTACATATGCTCTATACACAGAACTGACAGATCATTTCTTGATACACACAAGATATCATGAGCATGAGTCCACACCAAACGAACATGCGGAGGTCTGATCTAAATAGATCGGTGACGTGACTGCCATCTAAGTGTGAAGGATAACTCATATATCCACAATGGTATTTCAAGTCAAAGAATCACTATGCTACTCAACCCGAGAAGATTCCTATTGATGTTGGTGTATCATCTATTAGGAAATCTTCGGTGATTTGTTCAGTGTTTATCAAATAAATACCTACACATCTATACTAGTCTCCCAAGACTCATGGTTCATTGGGATAAACCATCGGACCAAGTCTGATATATGACATGTACAGAGCACCAACCCTAGCAATTTCTCCCACTTGCTTTAGTGCCAATCCATGGTATCATATACACATCCCAATGTGTATCACATACTCATGGCCCTCAAGAACTCACCTAGCGCTCAAGAGGTAGGTAACAACAAGTAATCCCGCTATGACATATTGAGTTTGTCCAATAAACACAATCATTTTCCTTAGCTAGCATCATTCATATTTTTGTAGAAACTAAGTTCTACATCAATATGACTCAGATGCCATATCAACATTGTGCTTCAGCTACTAAGTTGACTAAGTATTTATGGATCAAATCTAAAATACTATGTAGACAACCGCAAACACAATACTAATAACAAACTTCTAATCTACGAGGTCACTATGCAACTTCATAAGTCAATACTTCATAAGTTACAACTAATTCCACTCTTATAGTGGAATCATCTGTGACATTCCCACTGCATCTTTTCTGACTCTTTATGACGTAGACTGTCTAATGTCATAATTAGATTCAAAACTAATCTGAACCTAATGGTTGCGGATTTATTCTCCATTAATAAGAAACTCGTTCTTAATATCTCAAAGATAATAAAAAAATGTTTCAAGACCCATCTTATGGTATAGAGAATATCAAAATAACTCTTAACAATTACGATTAAATTGATATCTCTAATCGCACTCAATATAGTATTCATTATGTCATCATCATATGATGCATAAGATTGATTAGACATTCTAGTCAACAACTCTTTCGAAAAAGGAATCATCTTTTACGAAAGATGAATACTATACATAAGACACATACTAACTGTCAAACAGTTATGCTAACTGTCATACAGATAGTCTTGTTGCGTCCTTTATTAGATCATATCTAATGCACGACTAATGGGAGCATCTCTCCAATCTCTTAGTTTTATATCATATATAAAACTTTATATCGAATATAATAGAGACACCACTCCCACTGTTTTCACGGAGAAAAAAGACTCAGGTAAACCTTTTACCTTATAAACATCTCATTATTACCTTAATAATAATAATGTCATTATGATGTAAAATACTAGAAAGAAATTTGTACGCTCCCACTAACTCTTCTATCCTATATGTATTCTTTATGCTTTGATAAAATCAGACAATCTGACAGATATCAAAATTAGAGAACACAAATTTCCAGAAAGCTCATCCGAGTCTACAATAGGCTCTACAAGCTAATATACTAAATTGTAATCTTAGCATAATACAAACTCCAGGGCCATTCCAAAACGAACTCTTCAAATTAAGAAATCACAATGGATCTCTTATCTGAAGAAATCATTCAGAAACGCCACTTTTTGATCTTTAGCTAAAATGTACAATTTTATATCATCATTAATCCAACAGATCTTAAATTATTCAATCAGTGTGACTAGAGACAAGTTTCCTCAGAATCTACAATAGATTGCTGAGTATAACTTTTCTCATTGTCATACTATTAAGGTCAAACCTTTAATAAGCTCACTATGATGTTGCTGCGTAAACCATTTGCACATTTTATGAACGATTCATAATAAAAGCTCAATCAAGTTCCAAACTTGATCATAGTAAGCTATGAACAATCTTAGATCTATGGTTTAATGTTAATTTCCAGAATCGATATCAAATATCGCTCCCACTATAAGTTATATGATAATTTTCTTCAATAAGAAAACATCAGAACCATTAAGTATCAAATACTTTGCGAATGATTCTGACATCCTATATAACTTATATGGAAGTAATCAAATATTATTTTCATCTTATTAATTATGTAGTTCCATTTACAGTTTATCACCGCATTTGACTTCAATAAGTCAAGTCTTTTCTACAATAGTCAACATCCAATGTTACACACTAAGTAATAAACAATTTTATTACTGAAGATCGTAGAAAATATATTCTATCAAATAGAATACAATATTCTATTAAATAAAATAAATGATAAACTTTTACTCGTACCTCCGAGGCGCAAGTAATATCAATTATATAACCATTATACAAAAGATATATTCAAATCTCAAACATTTTAAGATTCAAATTTTCTACTTATACGCATCATATACGTAACTATAGAAACTAATGGAACATTAATTAAAATGATGAATTAGTGTACTGGAGCATATCCCCAAGAGTATTGAAACTAATTCGGTAACTCTCAATATCAAACGAATCAAATCGCATAAGATTCGATTTATTCCATTAACTAATTCCATCAATATGGAATCGTGGAAGAATAATATTGATGTAAGAATTATATTCAGTGAATAACCTTAGAACTAATTGCCATAAATTCATATGTTTGATCGTATCAAATATTTTTGAACAATTCAAAGACTCACGATGAATTTTAAAGATACAATTTTCAAAACTTCAGATCAAATATCTTTGAACCATTCAAAATATTCAATATGTGTTTCATCAGAAACACGTAACTAAGTCACAACAGTTCATTGACTAAGTTACGAAGTAAAGAAAACTACCTTAAGCAATTTACAATTCATTAAATTAAATACATCTAATGTATCAATTTAATAAATTTTCTGGTCCAATGACAGTCATTGATTAAATGAGATTTAGTCACTTTCCTAAATATAATATTTGTTAAATGGATAAGGGATGTGTAGTGTGATCTACTATCAAACCATCTTTACCATATCGAATAAGCATCTAATACTTAAGTGATAAAATCTCATAAAATAATGTTCTAAGTTATTTACTCAACCGAATATTTTTCTTAATGTTTATCTATTCGTTAATGACACTACTAGTCGTTTTAAAATATGTAACAATTATTTACAAAGAACAAGTAAATATCAAATAGTCGCAAGTTCTGATATCAAATATCGAAATAATCATTCAACAATATTTTAAAGAACTAGACGGGAGATCTGATATCCAATATCTACAGTTGTCGTATTGTGAAAATCAATATTTTCTATGCACAACTATACGCATCTTCTTTCTTTAGCTTTATTATTTACTTTCAAATTATTTACAACATTTGCAAATAATCGAAAAATAAATAGTGTCTGACACGTGACCTCTGAATGTCACTAACGCCAAGAAACGTCATTATTAGATAAACAAATACCTAATGAGGTTTTCTTAATGCCAGTGAAGAATCTCGAGACATGAATAAATTCATGTCAATCTTTACAACATAAGAAACTATTTTGTCTTGTTGGATTATATCATTATCTATTCTCATCTAGAACCTATTCCAGAAATCTGCAACCATAATTGAAGTCAGAAAACATATATAATATGCATGCAGTGGATAAAAGTTTAATTCCATCAAACAAATAGAATAAGGAACTACATGAGCGACAATTTACATAATATCACACACCGCATAAGTTAAAGATACACGGCCGTCGGAAGAGAGAATGCTCTGCAACTTTTCTAGTTCACTAATCCAACGTTTTTCCTCGCTGTTTCGCTGTCTGGGCTGTTGTTTTCACTCCGTTTCGCTGTTGTTTTTGTTGTATTTTCTGGTCACTGTTTTTTGGTAATTTAGGGGACTATTTTGGGGTGTTTGGAGGGGTAAAGGGGCTGCGATTTTGGTGATCTTGAGGGGGAATTCTGAGCAGTTTGTTGTGCAATTTCAGGGTTTATTCGGGGACTGTTTTACGGTGTGGAGTGTAATTTTTGGTGGACTGGTTTGCGTTAAAGAGTGCAATTTTTGGGGCTGTGATTTTTGGTACTTTGATGGCTGTTTGAGGGTCTGGTTTATGATGAAGTTTTCAGTCAGTGAGTGTTAATTTGTGGGGTGAATAAGGGCTGTTGTTGAGGGCTTGTTAAGGCGTGATGGCTTTGTTCGGTTAGGCAAGAAGAGGGGGGCTGGTGGGTGGTCAAAGAGAGGGCTACGTTGAAGGCAGTGGACTGTTACGTGAAGTATTGTGAAGGGCAGGTGGCGTTGAAGAGGCTGGACGTTTGTGAGTTGTTGTTTGTTGCGTGCAGGGAGTCAAGGCGCTGATTGTGAGGCTGATTGATGGTTAGCGTGAAAGGTTATGTTTGGTGAGGCAAATGGGGCAAGTGTGTGCGTTGAAGTGAGAGGGGACCAAGTAAGCTAGGGTTATATGAATGCCGAGAGTGATGGAAGGGTTAGCCGTCTGAAGCTTAGGGTTTCTTTGCTGTGAATGTGGTGAATTGTCGTGCTGTGTGGGGCGTGGCGTGCTGAGTGAGTCACTGTGTTCGTGTGTGAGTGGTGATGGCTCGTTTGTGGTCCCTGAGAGAGAGAAGAGAGGGTTGTGGTGCCGTACCAAGTTTTGTTTGTTCACGGCTCTTGTCGGTTGCTATGAGTTGTCGTATGGCTGGAGAGATGGTCTCTTTGGTGGGCTGTGTGTGGCTCACTGTGTGGTTTGGAGGCTTGTGAGGGAGGCAGGTTGGTGAATGGAGGGTGCATGTGTGAGGGGCATTATTTTATATGTGCGTGGAGAGGCATGCTTCATTAGGGCATTTGTACGTGAAGGAATTGATGGCTGCCTGAGGTTACTGGATGCATGGAGTTGTTTAGAGATTAGGGTTTACTTTGTGTTTTGTGATGGGGAGAGAGAGAACGTGTGATGAGGGTGTATTTTAGGGTTTATTATTTTGTTCTTTTTTTTTGGTCACTGCCGAGAGAGAGGAGGGGGGTTGCAAGGGTTGGGAATGTGTTATTTTTATAGTGATTCATTAGGGTTTGCATGGCTTTTAAAAATGAAAGAAATCAAGTAATTTAATTTGTGTTTAATTTTAATTATTTAAGGCAAGAAATTATTATATTTTGGTGGGTGATTTAATTAAAATTAGGAAGTGATTTATTTTAATTTTGGAATTTAATTTTATTGGATTTTAATTGGATTTTAAATTCAATTTAATTAATTTAATTGGTTTAATTGGATTTAATTTGTAAATTTAATTTTATTAAGATTTCAATTTAATTGGTTTCAATTTAATTGTGACATGTTTTTAAATGTTTTAATTATTTAATTTGTGAGATGTGATTTAATGGGTTTGGTGTGTTTTACTGTATTACACTGAACTTTTTTTTTTTTTTTTGAATTGTTGGAAACCCCACCGTCAAACCACCATTCCGGGCTTAAGCGGAGCAGGTAAAACCCCCGGCTGTCTCAGGCTCTTATAAGAAACGCACTTCTTGGATTCGAATCCATGACCTTAATGTGAGATCCTGAGCCATACACGGAGTGTTATCAAAGGTGCGCCTGAGGCGCTAGCCATTGCGCCTACAGGGTATCCAGGCGAGGCGACGTGCATCAGGCGCGCGCCTTAGGCGCATAATGCCAAAAATCTTGGTTTTTGACCCAATATCGTTGATTAAAGCTCTTTTTTGTACTTTTTTTGGTTTTTTTCCAACATAGAGTTAAAAAAAAAAAGAATAATAACAATAAATCTCATAATTTAACTTAATTTATTTACTTTTGACATTGACTCTTAGATAATTTGTTGGGATTATTTAAAATTATAAGAAAATTTTATATTTTGTAAAAAAAAAAAAAAAAAAAAAAAAAAAAAGGTTTGGTGTGTTTTAAAATTGAGGTCCAACAAGCGAACCCGAAGCGAAACAAGCGAGTTAAATCCGACCAAATGCCAATTTCCAACTTTGCCCTTCCGACGTCCGTTTCCCGCGGCTTTCACAGTCAAAGAGGTAGTGTCTCCATACGAGACTCATCATCGGGACTTATATGCAAAAATGCAATGCCTACATTTACTTTGACCTAATTGGATTAATTCAATAATTACACAAGGGCTTAATTGTAAAATTATAATTATCTCTACCATTTGAGGATATTATGGTAATTGTAAGTATGTAATAATATGTGGTTTTGTCTTGATTTAATTGGATTAAATCAAGGTGGCAAACATTTAACTAATCCATTTCCTAATCCTTGGCTTGATTTAATTGGATTAAATCAAAGTGGGAGACAATGGGGATTAGTCAAACCTAATTATACATATTTGGACAAATTAGATTAAGCCTACTTAAAAGTTGATTACAACTTTTATTAATTAAAAATTGCCTAAGTTTTGCTATAGAAAGGTTTTAATTACAAGTTCAAATACAAGCATAAGCAAATTCTTGAGAGATTAGCCTAAGTTAGAGAAGTGTTTAGAGAAGTTTGTGAGGTCTCTACAACATTTCATCTAGGAGAAATCAAGATTGGATCTTGAAGTGAAGCTTTGAAGCATTGGAAACAAGATTGGATCTTGAAGTCAAGCTTGCACACCTTGGAGGTTCTCCGACGATTTCAAAAAAGAGAGGTAGATTGGACTTGCATCAAGCTTACTAGGTAATGTTTGATCTTCTCCTAAACTATGTTTATTTATGTATTAGATGCATGATCACATAGCTTAATGTTGAAATAAGGCTAATAAATTATGTTAGGATGTTTTGGAAGTATAAACACAACATGTTTGTAATTAGGTCAAAGATGTTCATGTTGGAGATGAAACAATTAATTAGAGTTTGGAACTCTTTATTAAAGCTTAGAGGTATGGCTACCATTCTAGAATCACTTGACCACCTTTCGGTGACCTAGAATTGTTCACGAGACATTTCTTATTAGGATTCTAATTTGGTTTGTGTAATGGATTCAAAATTTACGCAAGTGCGTATTTAGAATAAATTTATGTCTTTGTAAAAACATTTGATATTTTGAAAAACTTGATTTTTATTCTATAACATGTGTTAATGTTGGTTTTGAAATTAAAAATTAATTTTGGGTGTATTTGAAGTGTTTAGGGAAGACCGGAAAGAATTAGGGTCAATGACCCTAATTCATTCAGCTCACTGGAATGTGAGCTGAATGAAAAGGAAACAAATGAATGAAAAAAAATGTGTGGAGACCTGATTGCTACAGTACGTGCGCACTGTAGCATGCATAGTGCGTGTGCACTATAGCACACGCGTACGCGCGCGGTAATTTTGTTTTTGTTCATTCGGGAGTTTCTGGACTCCGATTCAGTCTCGGTTTTTTCCTATACACTCGTAATGGAATTATTATTTCATTAAATAATTTAAAAGTACACCCATACTTGATATCCATGGGTTAGACCCATTTTCACTGCCTGGGGCACCGATCCGACCCTAGGGGTTCCACAACTGCCCCAACAGAATGGTATCAGTAGCAAAGGCTTAACCACACAACACATATTTTGAATCTATGCCATAGGAATTTAATTTAATTATGCATAAGACATATTGGATATGTATTGCATGTTTTAAATTAAAACTTTGACCTAATAAAGTTAGTGACTTGATTGTCATAAATCTCTCGTGATTAGGTGATTACTTTTAAGTGATAGTATTAATAATGTTGGAGCATTATTGGATGGTCCGTCTTGTCAATACGGAGATGAATGGGTTCTTACTACTTATATCCAATAACGTCATTAATGTGAGGGTATAACTGCTCAGAACTTAGGTCGCTCCGGTAAAACATTAGATGTAGCGTGATGAGTTAACGTAGTAGCCCAATATCGTCATTAGTGTGAGGGTGTACATACGAAGCTCATTAGTGCACATTGAAAAGTATACACCTAGAACACGTCTTAATCTAATATCGTCATTAGTGTGAGGATAAGAAACGGTTCAGGACCAAACTATGAGTCACATGAAGTGATTGATCTTGGAGGTTTACCTAATGAGTTTACAAATGCCAATATCGTCATTAGTGTGAGGCTGGAGTAAATGTCATGGGATCCACTTCCCGCTATGAAATTTTGATAGTCAAATTTCTATTTTTTCATTAAGAGAGATTACGGAATTACGTAAAGTAGTGGGATGACACTAATAGATTTAAAATTCCATAATCAATTAGTGTTATCATTTTTGAAATGAAAATTGTTATGCTACTACTCAAAAATGTTGTCTTGTAGATAGCTACCGCTGAAACTTTTGGATTCATATAAGCTAAAAGGAGCCAAGAACTATTTCGAATGGGAAATGAACATATGCTTGTCTTGGAGTTTGACTAGTTGACTTATGTCAAGATCAATCCACTGCTTGTTGATATGGATCATGACTCCACTCCAGAAGAGCGAGAAACTTTTGATAGATGGAAGGATGATAACCTAAAGGTGAAATCTTATATCTTAGGATCGATGGTTCCAGATTTGCTGAGACAATATTTT
This sequence comes from Zanthoxylum bungeanum, assembly GCA_019454045.1. Classification (NCBI taxonomy): domain Eukaryota; kingdom Viridiplantae; phylum Streptophyta; class Magnoliopsida; order Sapindales; family Rutaceae; genus Zanthoxylum; species Zanthoxylum bungeanum. The sequence goes on along the minus strand of SKCR01035348.1, from coordinate 57,261 downwards.
GAAGTACCAGATGCTTGGAGCATCATGCGAACACTCAATGAGGGAAATTTATCGAAGGTCTAAGGAATTATTCCATTCTGAACTCAAGGAGGGAGGAGCTGTCAGCACTCATGTTTTGAACATGATAGACCAGATTCGATATCTGGAACAACAGGGCATTGTGTTTGATGAACGACTGAGCCGTAATTGGATTTTATCTTCTTTGCTTGGTTCTTATGCTAGCTTTGTATTGAATTTCCAAATGCATTCGATGCAAACCACATACGAAGAACTTCATAACATGCTACGTACGGTGGAGCAAGATTTGAAGAAAGGCAATCCCATATTGTATCTCCATGGTGGAGCTGGCTCTTCAAAGACTTCTGGGAAGTTAAAGAAAATAAAGATGGGGAAGAAGAAGATATCAAAGAAAAACTCCAAGAAGCGCAAAGGCGCAAAACCGAAAGCAGCTCGTGATCAATGTCTAAAATGCAAGAAGTATGGACACTGGAAGAAGGACTGTCCAGAGCTTAAAGCATGACCTTCAGGCACACTTTATATTTTTCCAATTATTGACATCTCATTAGCCTTAGATGCAAATAGTGGATGGGTGTTAGACACTGGCAGTCCTACTCATATTTGCAATTCCCTGCAGGAAATGAGGGTTAAAAAAGGCTGAATAAAAGAGAGATCCAGATTAGAGTTGGCAATGGCGAGACATTGGATGACAAGGCCATATGAACAGTTGTTCTAGATCTCCCAAATAAATGTAAATTAGATTTGCATGACTGTTATTATGTTCCCTCACTTATCAGACAAATAATATCGCTGCTAATATTAGATAAAGAGGGATATAAAATAAACATTAAGGATGAAACTTTATGTTTGTATGATAAATAAAATTTATTGAAATGTGAATGTTCTTTATCAAATGGTCACTATGTTTTGGAAACATGTAGAGATGTCTTTAATATAGAGAAAAATACAAGTATGAAGTCTGAACTAAATAATACTGAATTATGGCATATGAGATTGGGCCACATAGGTGTTAGACGTCTATCCAAATTGGTAAAGGATGGTTTGATTGAAAATCTTACCTTATATCCTTATCCGATTTGTGAGTCATGTATCCAAGGAAAGATGACAAATGCCCCATTTCAAGGTGTTGGACACCGTGCTGGAGATTTACTGGAACTAATACACAGCGATGTGTGTGGTCCATTAAATCATGCCGCTAATGATGGTTCACATACTTTATGACTTTCACAGATGACAAGTCTAGATATGGATATGTCTATCTGATGAAACATAAGTCAAAAATATTTGACAAGTTCAAAATATTCCAAAATGAAGTAGAAAAACAAACCAGTAAATTCATCAAGTGCCTTAGATCAGATCATGTGGTGAATAAATTAGTGAAGAATTCAAAAATTATTTAAGGGAGAATGAAATTCTCGCCCAATATAGCCCACCAGGAACACCTCAACACAATGGAGTGTCTGAGCGTAGAAATCATACTTTATTGGATATGGTGCGAACAATGATGAGCTATAAAGATCTTCCTTATTATCTTTGGGGTTACGCTTTACAAACTGCTACCTACATACTAAATAGGGTTCCATCGAAAGCTGTTTCTATGACCCCCTATCGGATATGGTTCGGTAGAAATCCAAGTCTTAAGCATTTAAAGATTTGGGGTTGTCCTGGATACGTTAGAATTGCACAGTGGGTAGCTCCCATAAGGTATAAATTTAGGTTCGTTGGATATCCTGATAATTACATGGGATATCAATTCTACGATTCCGAGCAACGAAATGTATTTGTTGTCCGCTTTGCAACTTTTCTTGAAAAGAAATTTTTGAGAGAAAGTGGGAATTGTAGAGAAATTAAACTTGATGAGTTTGATCCCAATATTAAGGAACCTGAGATGGAACCAGAGATCCAACTAGGTGACGGATCTACAACACAGGTTATACGTAAGTCGAATAGAATATCAAGGCATCATGAGAGACTGTTTTTAACATCTAATATGAGCCTTGATGTTCTCCTATTGGAGGAAACAGATCCTACTACGTATAAAGAAGCGATATTGGATATCGATTCGGGAAAATGGCAAGAAGCCATGAAATTCGAAATGGATTCAATGCATACCGATCAAGTCTGGGACTTAGTTGAACTTCCTGAAGGATTTAAACCTATTGGTTGTAAATGGGTTTATAAAAGGAAGTGAGGGCCCGATGGAAATGTGGAAACCTTTAAGGCCCGACTGGTAGCGAAGGTTACACTCAACGTCTTGGGATTGACTATGAGGAAACTTTTTCACCAGTAGCCATGCTAAAATCCATTAGGATTCTTTTAGCCATTGCTACATATCAAGAATATAAGATATGGCAGATGGATGTGAAAACTGCTTTCCTAAATGGATTCCTCGAGGAGGATATCTATATGGATCAACCAGAGGGTTTCGTATCCAGTGAGACTTCAAACTTGGTTTGTAAGCTCCAAAAGTCTATTTATGGACTTAAACAGGCATCCCAAAGTTGGAATCGTCATTTTGATGAGATAATTAGATTATCTGGATTCATCAAAAACGAGGAAGAACCATGTATTTATAAGAAAGTTAGTGGGAGTGTGATAGTTTTCCTAGTCTTGTATGTAGATGACATCCTTATCAAAGGAAATGATATATGGATGATGAAAAGTGTGAAAGCCTACCTTTGCAAGAACTTCTCCATGAAAGATCTAGGTGAAGCTTCCTATATACTAGGTATAAGGCTCTACCGAGATAGATTTAGGAAGCTTATAGGGTTGTCACAATCGACGTACATAGACAAGATGTTAGAAAGGTACAGTTTTACCAACTACAAGGTAGCAAATGTGCCTTTCCGATACGGCATACATCTTTCGAAGAAAATGGCACCTCAAATTGAGGAAAAAAGAGTTAGAATGTGTAACTTGCCATATGCTTCTTGCATTGGAAGCATAATGTATGCTATGTTATGTAGTAGACCTGACATCAGTTTCGACGTCAGTGTGACCAGCCGATATCAATCTAATCCAGGTAATGATCATTGGACAGCCGTGAAACATATCCTAAAATATCTTAAAGGCGCCAAGGATAAGTTTCTGATATGTGGAGAAAATGAGCTACAAGTTAAGGGTTATACAGACTCCGACTTCCAGGGAGATCCAGATGATAGAAAATCCACATCATGATACATATTTACCCTTAACGGTGGTGCGATTAGTTGGCGTTGTTCAAACCAAGGCTCAATAGATGATTCCACCACTAAGGTGAAATTTATAGCGGCTTCAAAAGCTGCTAAAGAAGCTGTTTGGATTAGAAATTTTATCACAGAACTTGGCATTGTGCCTAATATTGTGGATTCCATCCCATTGTATTGTTATAATAACGAAGCCATCGTGCAGGCTAAAGAGCCGAGGGTGCATTCCAAGTCTAAACACGTGGAAAGGAAATACCGCGTAATTAGAGAGATTATTGAATGAAGAGACATAGTGGTCTTAAAGGTTCAATGACAAGACAACATAGCAGACCCGCTTACAAAGGCCTTACCTCCTAAATTATTCGATAAACATGTGGAGGAGATGAGACTACGGTACTATAGGAGTGACGCGGGGTTTACTGCTATGCCTATGATGCTCGACGACCACGACACTGTTGGGCTCATAGCCCATAGAGAGTACGGAGTAGCCCGCAGGGACTAAACCGGAGAATAAAGGAGCGCCACCCAGTGTGAACTGGGAAAAATTTAAGGCCGCACTCACCCATTTCAAGGGAAGACCTCAAACCATTGGGTTCGGAATGGTCCCTTACTTATGTCAGTATAATGGACGAGTTCACACAATGGTATAGCCAAGTCTTAATGCAATTCATGCATAAAAGCGAATAAAAATGTAATAACATACCGAAGCAAAAAAATAATCACATTATTGTAATTCCAAAAGCATATTAAATTAAGAAATAAGAGGTGCGACAACGAAAATTATAATAAATAATCAAAAGTAGGGAAGCGTCAATAAATAAATAACAAAAAAGGGGGTTGATCACGCATATATGATTATTTCCTGGGTGGCACGTGGAGTTGTATCCTAAGTACAAACCGCACTACCATCCATTCGGATTCGGCTACGGTATTTACGTCTGGGTTTCCATCCGATATACTGCAAGGGATAATAACATACATAATCATCAATGCAATGTAAACGGACATAAAAATATAACCATGCATATGCGCATAATTATCAACATGAAAAAAACATAAAAAAAATAAAGGCGAAATAATAAAATGACAATAAAAGCGAATAAATAGATAAAAAAATATAGCACTAAATAGGTAAAAAAAAAAAACAAAATACCGAAGAAAGAAAAGAATGTGACCAGAAATTTGGTCGTCTTTGATGTAGGACTTCGCATACCCAACTGGACATATTTCATGTCCAGCCAGACACGCAGCGTCCGGAACTATAAGAATAAAGATGGTAAGGGTGACTTCAGGTCTTACCTCTTAAGTTGCTTTCTCGGAAGTGCGTTAGGCCGTCGCCGAAAGGATCGCTGGTTCGCTATTTCTGCTTGCTGTTTTGCTATTTTCTGGTTGTTGTTTTGCTATTTTCTAGTTGCTTTTTTTCTGGTTACTGTTTTTGGTTGTTTTGGCTGCTGTTTTTGCGGTTTTTTTTGTTGTATTTGCTTGCTATTTTCTACGGGTTTTTTGGTTGTTTTTGCTAGCTGTTTTTGGTTGTTTTTGGTTTTTTTTAGACTGTTTTTCTGATTATTTTTCGGTAATTCTGGGTTTGGTGGCTCACTGGTTTCGGTTGGTTAGGTTTTTGTTGTTTCAGTTTTTTTGCTTCAAGTTTCGGTGATGGTTGGGTTGTGGTTGTTTCGGTTTTTTTGCTTCATGTTTCAGTGATGGCTGGGTTGTGGTTGTTTCGGTCTTTTTGCTTCAAGTTTCGGTGATGGTCTCCCTAGGGTTTTTTTAGTGGTGTTCATGCCCAAGCCTCTAAGGTTTTTGTTTGTTGTTGTTTTTTTATTTGTGGCCGATCAAGAAGAAGAAAAAATCCCTAGGGTTGCCGTCTAAAGTGAAGAAGAGAGCCTCTCAAATTTCGGTGATCATAGGGTTTTTCTGTGTAGTTGCCGTCCAAGGAAGCCTCTTCCACTTTGATGATTTGGTCTCTCTTTTATAATGATTTGGAGGGTTCTATAAACAAGGAAACAAATCATGCTTATTTTGGGAATTTATTTTGGGAAAGAATCTTATAAATTTGGTGATGATGTGATTTCAAATCTTATTAATTTGGCAAGGATGGGATCCAAATCTTGTTAAATTGGAAAATGTTGATAAAAGGATTTGGAGATGGGGTTTTGGATGGATTACATGGGTTCATGGGCCGATTGTGTGGTGTTTTGTGTGGGCTGTATGGGCTTTATGTGGTGTTTGGCGTGGGCTTTGTATGGTATTTGGCGTGGGCTGCATGGGCTTTGGGCGTGTGGATGGATTTGGGCCAAGGCTGAGGTTTGAAACAGAAATTGACTGAGCGAATTCGAGAATGGCTAGTGAGTTCGAATCCGATGAGGTGCTAATTTTGGAGGTTTTCTTTCCTTCCGGCATTCGTTTTTCAAAACTTCCGTAACTTTTCAGGTAATGCCTCCATACGAGGCTCATCATCGGGCTTATGTAAAAATACAGTGTCTACAGTCGCCCCTACTTTGATGGGGCTTGTGCAGTGTGTGACAGTGAAAACCATATCAAAGTCATGCATACATTTTTACTTACCTGGTTCGTCGGCCGTTGCCGGATTTACTTGTTGTTTCGCTTCTTTTGCGAGATGCTTTGATCTATGGGATTTATTCCCGAAATGAGTTGAGTTGATGGTGATGTGCTTCGACCTCTGGGATTTGTTCCCGAACCATGCTGGGTGTGAGATGCTTCGATCTCTGTGATTTATTCCCGAACTGAGTTGAGTTGATGACAAGGTTCTTCGACCCGTGGGATTTGTTCCCGAACCATGCTGGGTGTGAGATGCTTCAATCTTTGGGATTTATTCCCGAACTGAGTTGAGTTGATGACGAGGTGCTTCGACCCGTGGGATTTGTTCCCGAACTATGTTGGGTGTGAGATGCTTCGATCTTTGGGATTTATTCCCGAACTGAGTTGAGTCGATATCGAGGTGCTTCGACCCCTAGGATTTGTTCCCGAACCATGCTGGGTGTGAGATGCTTTGATCTCTGGGATTTATTCCCGAACTGAGTTGAGTTGATAGCGATGTGTTTCGACCCCTAGGATTTGTTCCCGAACCATGCTAGATGTGAGATGCTTCGATCTCTGGGATTTATTCCCGAACTGAATTGAGTTAATGGCGAGGTGCTTCGACCTCTGGGATTTGTTCCCGAACCATGCTGGGTGTGAGATGTTTCGATCTCTGGGATTTTTTCACGAACTTAGTGAGTGATAGCATTTTGGTCCTCATGTGTGACTCTTCGATCCACTGGGGAGTTATATTTTTTTCTTACGATGATGAGGTGCTTCGACCTCTGGGATTATTTCCTGACCTCTCGAACTGATGGTGGTGAGGCACTTCGACCCCTGATCCATCTTCATTCTCGAGGCTCTTTGCTCGTCCTCATTCCTGAGGTTGTTCTCCATTCTTGGAGTTGCTTGTCCTCGCTGCTTTTTCTTTTTCTTCAAAGCCTGCGAACACAAAACAAAAATTATGTGTATGCGACGTGTATGCATGTATACTTGGATGCATTTCCTACTCCAATGGGTTTCTTTGTCCTATTGGCTTGATGTCCATTTTCTTACAAAAAGCTTTGATCGCCTCATTGGCCTACTTACAGTTTCCTTCTGCCAATTCTCCTATGGTGATTGCTCAGTTCTTTTTGGTCTCATGGCTCAAGGTTCCGTTGTGTACCTTATTCGCGGGGTGGTAGACTAGTCATCCTCAGAACTGGCTCAGCTTTCTGCTCTTCGCTACCTGCACTGGGTCAATGTGGATTACGCCTTTTGAAAGCGGCCTCATCCTTTTGGGATACTGAAAATCATGTCTTTCGATTCCCGGATTTTGAAATATGCCCTCTCCCTGAGGAGTTTGCTGCCATTCTCGGCTTACATTTTTATCTTACTACCCTTCTCGGATACTGAAAATCATGTCTTCCGATTCCCGACGTTTTCCTTTGTTGTCCTGAATATGTGGAAGAGATATTGTCTTATGCTTCCTCCATTGAGTTGCTGGTTCGTTCTATCCTTTGCCTAAGCTGTCCTTTCGGATTTTCAACTTAGCAGATTATTCTATCTTGCCTGAGTCGCCTTTTCAGGTTTTCAACTCAGCGAGCCAAATTTTTTTTTTTTTCAGATCTGTCCTCATTCTCGAGGCTCTTTGCTCATCCTCATTCCCAAGGTTGTTTTACTCCTCTCCATTCCTGGAGTTCTCGTCCTCATTCTTGAGGCTGCTCCACTCCTCTCCATTCTCAGAGTTCTTCACCTAGATCTCCTGACCTTGGTCCAACATCTAAGAAACAAAAGACACGATTTGTAATTACTTGACTCTAATCTTTCCCGGTTAGCTGGGATTTATGCAATCTATAAACATCCTGAACATTTGTTTCAATAAAGGCGTTTGCATTTCTTCTTAGTACATATGTAGGAAATAATGAACTGTATTGCAAGGATACCTCTGTTGCTAACTGTTCCTCACGGATTTTACAATTAACCATTTTTCTTGCTCACTCATGCTCTATATTTTGCTTGGGCCGTCCTTTGCGGATTTTCAACCCAACGAGTCTTTCTTTTGTTTTTTTATGCAAAGTATTGTTTCAGTCTGTCCACGTTGATGGGCTCAGTGAACTCGTTCCATTCCAAATCTGACAGTCTCACTGCCTCATTCCTCATCACCTTCTTGACTAGGTAGGCCCCTTCCCAATTGGGCCTAAACTTTCCCCTTGGGTCCATTATCAGTGGCTTTGACTGCTTGAGCACTAGATCATCTTCTCTAATCTTGGTGGGACGTACCTTCTTGTTGAATGCCCTCGCCAACCTTTTCTGGTATAGCTGCATGTGGTACAAGGCCTTTATCTTTTTCTTATCCAGTAATGCTAGCTGTTCGAACCTCCGCGAGGCCCATTCCTGCTCAGGCAATTCCACCTCTGCAAGTACCCGCATTAGCTGTATCTCTATTGTTGGTTTCTATAATATGTCCCAAACAAAGATTAAGCATATGAAATACTATAAATGAATATATATTAAACTTGAAGTATGGCGGAATCATACTTACAATGCTATGTTGATGAAGAAGTGATGAAGAAAAACTTGAATCTCCAAGCTACAAGTTCGGCCAAGGGAGGAAGAGGTGGAAAGCTCCAAGCTTTGTGTATTCCAAGCTCTTTGATGGTTTCCCTATCACCTCTTTTGATCCTTCAATGTGCTAGCAAAAGGAGAAAAAAATCAAATCTTCTTTTCCTTCATGGAGTTCACGGCATGTGAAGAAATTTGAGAGAGAAAGAGTTTTTTTGTAATTGATTTTGTTTTACCAAAAATCAATTTATATTTATGCATAATATTTATTAAATAATAATAAACTTATGACACAAACCATGCAATGGCTTAGAGTGTCAAACACTCAAACTCCATGCAAAACCTTGAGTGTATTGCACACTATCACCATGCAATGCATTACCAATTAAATAATGCATATAATGACATGTGTCATGTGGGCCCCACACGTTTCCAAATGAAAGTGGGCCCACGTGCACTCACGCGTTCGGGTTCGATATTTCCGAAATACCGAGCTTACGTCGCGACGTTAATTAAACGAATTTAAATAAATAATTGCACCTGGCGAAATTATTATTTACGTCGCTAACGAATTAATTCTAAATTAACTCGTATGCCCGAATTAAAATCTAATTTTAATTTCGCGTCGAAATCGAATTTCGATTATTATATCGAATATAATAATTTTATTGATTAATTCCAAATTAATCGTTCTCTCTCTAAATTAGGCACTTTATCCAAGATAAAGTTTCTCCGCAATTAATCCAAGATTAATTAAGTCCGAATCAAATATCATAGGTGAATCTTCAGGAAGCGACCCAAGAGATCTCCAGATATTTTGGCAGTAAATACGGTCGTCGGATAATCCGAACACGTACGTACCTCGTACTACGTCTTTACCGATTCACAAGACAAGGTTGGCTTCTAGCAAAGCGCCATGCCTACCCAATTCTCCAGAAATATTCTTACAGGAATATAAGATCTATATCAAGCGTAGTATACCGTAGTATTGCGTACATCGATCCAGTATCGGATGATCACATGCTAGGCCTGGGGCTGGAGATGTGTCTGCCCCGTACGAAACATATATCGGACATCAAGCAACTAGTCTCTTTAAATCGGACAATCCTGACCTGGTCATATTGTCCCGACGGTTGCAACCTTTTATAGAGTACTAGTTCTGTGTCCTGCGTGATCATCACCTCCATATGTCTGAAGTGATACTTCCATCTCGACATCACATCCAGTACACTACGATTCTCGATAAACCCAGAAGAGGTGTACACAGAACCGGTTAAGGTCCCCAACCACCAAAACCAAAGTTTACCGATTGTCGCAAGTACTAGCGATGTAAGTCTCAGGTTAAGACCATATACACCTACCCTGATGCGGCCTCCCATAGACACGTAGACATACTACCAATGGGATTCCGCGGGGTCTATCCAGAGCGAAGCTGTTTTCCGTACCATCGGTAAAACACAACCTCCTATCGCACTTGCATAAGTATCCAATACTTAAATATATGAGAACTATGCCGTTGTGCCCTCACAACGTGCACAAGCGCAATACTAGTCTATTCCGCATTATCGATGTCCATCTCGATAATACTCCGACTAGGGATATTTAATGATTAAACCTTTATGGATTGATACTGTCTCATATCATCTCAATCCGGTACTAATCATATGGACTTTCGCCATTTATATATCAAAGTAAATAATATTACAAAACGGCAAAAGGCAATTTCATTATCACATAGTTAATTTTGTACAATAATACAATATCATTTACAAACAGTGACGCTATGGGACATAATGTCTAACAATCTCCCACTTGGCCTATAGCCAGTCACTCAAGCATCTAATACCCGAACTATGTATGTGTCGTTCAAAAACTTGCTGAAGAACAGCCTTCGTCAGCGGATCTGCAATGTTGTCATCTGATGTGACCTTCTCGACCTTTACATCGCCACGATGTATAATCTCCCGAATCAGATGGTAACGTCGAAGAACATGCTTGGACCGTTGATGAGACCTTGGTTCCTTAGCCTGTGCTATAGCCCCGTTATTGTCACAATACAATGGAACGGGCTCAGCTGCTAACGGAACTACTCCTAATCCGATTAGGAACTTTCGGATCCAAACTGCCTCCTTTGCTGCTTCAGATGCAGCGATGTACTCCGCTTCTGTTGTTGAATCGGCAACAGTATCTTGCTTGGAAGATTTCCAGCTCACTGCTCCGTTATTCAAACAAAAAATGTACCCGGATTGCGACTTGTAGTCATCCTTGTCGGTTTGGAAACTTGCATCGGTATACCCAGATACCGCAAGTTCTCCACCTCCATAAATTAAGAAAGCATCCTTAGTTCGTTTAAGATACTTAAGGATATTCTTAACTGCTATCCAGTGACCTTCACCTGGATCGGCCTGATAGCGACTGCACATGCTCAAAGCATATGAGACATCAGGTCGTGTACATATCATGGCATACATGATCGATCCGACTGCCGAGGCGAACGGTATCCGACTCATGTTGTCTCTCTCTTCCTGAGTCTTAGGACACATGTCCTTAGACAGAGAGGTACCACGTACCATTGGAACCAATCCCCTCTTGGATTGTTCCATGTTGAATCGCTTCAACACTTTATCAATGTATGTACTCTGGGAGAGTCCAAGCAGCTTTCTAGATCTATCCCGGTAGATCTTTATTCCAAGAATAAAGGCTGCTTCTCCCAGATCTTTCATGGAGAATTTTAATGAAAGCCAAGCTTTCACCGACGTTAGCATGGGAATGTCATTGCCTATAAGCAATACGTCGTCGACATAAAGGACAATAAAAGTAAGTGCTCTCCCACTAACCTTCTTGTATACACAAGGGTCATCTGCGTTTTGCACGAAATCATATTCTTTTATGATCTCATCAAAACGCTGATTCCATGACCGTGATGCTTGCTTCAATCCATAAATGGATCGATTTAACTTACAAACCTTGTTTGCAAGTCTTGGCACGATAAAACCGTCAGGCTGTTGCATATAAACATCCTCCAAAAGGTTTCCGTTAAGGAAAGCGGTCTTAACGTCCATCTGCCATATCTCGAAGTCGAAATATGCAGCTATTGCAAGCATTATCCGAATGGATTTAATCATGGCAACGGGTGAGAAGGTTTCGTCATAATCAATACCATATTGTTGACGATACCCCTTCGCTACAAGCCTAGCTTTGTACGTTTGTACGTTGCCATCCATGTCGGTCTTCTTCTTGAAGATCCATCTGCATCCAATAGGCTTTACGCCTTCTGGTGCATCAACCAGTGTCCAAACTTGGTTGGCGTACATGGAATCCATCTCGGACTTCATGGCTTCTTGCCATAAAGCGGAATCGATATTTTGTATCGCTTCCTCATACGTAGCCGGCTCATTATCCTCAATAAGATTAATATCTACATGAGGTGAGATCAGGAACCCATACCTCTCAGGTACTGTTCTGACTCTCTCCGACCTACGCGGTCCTTGTGTATGTGAAGTTTGTGGTACAGACTCATCCCGGACGGTCTGTTCTTGTTCCGTCGTTGATTCATTGCCAGGAACAGTATCACTACGATCTTCATCGAGTTCTACTTTCCTCCCACTTACCACTGCATTTATAAAATCCTTCTCAAGGAAAAATGCTTGTAGAGCAACAAATACTTTGTTCTCTTTGGGTGATAGAAGTAATATCCTTTGGTTTCCCTAGGATATCCTACGAAAAGGCATTTATCAGATTTGGGTTCAAGTTTGGTACCTTCCAAACGTTTAACATATGCCCAGCATCCCCAAATCTTCAGGAAAGAGAAACCTGGTTTCCTTCCTGTCCATATCTCATATGGAGTCTGTTCAACAGACTTCGACGGTACCTTATTCAAAATAAGTATAGCACTGTTTAATGCGTATCCCCAGAAGGATATTGGTAGCTCAGTGCGACTCATCATTGACCTTACCATGTCCAACAAGGTGCGGTTTCTCCGTTCGGACACACCGTTTAATTGCGGTGTTCCAGGAGGAGTCCACTGTGAAAGAATACCATATTCTTTCAAGTAATCTTGAAACTCATAACTTAAGTATTCGCCACCACGGTCTGACCGTAATGTCTTAACTCTTCCCTGTTTGTTTCTCCACTTCGTGTCGAAACTCTTTGAATTTCTCAAAAGTTTCCGACTTGTGTCTCATAAGATACACATAACCGTAACGAGATGCATCATCTGTAAAGGTTACGAAGTAGTGAAATCCACCTCTAGCCTGGCTAGACATGGGCCCCATACGTCAGTATGAACGAGAGCCAACAGTTCTGTGGCACGTTCACCTTTACCGCTAAAAGGTGATTTAGGCATTTTGCCTAAAAGACAAGATTCGCAGACGTCATATGAATTGGGATCAAATTCGTCCAAGTACCCACTCTTTGAAAGTGTGGATATGCGAGTCTTGTTGATGTGTCCTAGACGACAATGCCACATATAAGCTTCATCTTTTAGATTACTCCTTTTGAGCCTTTTGTTTGTCATTTTAGGAGATTCATTTATATTCAAAATATAAAGACCGTTATTTGCAACAGCTGTGCAAATTTCTGCATCATTTTTATATAAATAACACCCAGTGTTTCTAATACAAAAGTGTAACCCTGCTGGGTTAACAAGGATACAGATATAATATTCCTAGTTAAACTAGGTACAAAATAACAGTTCAAAAGTTTAAGTACATGCCCTGAGGGCAGTTCTAAAACAAAAGTCCCTACGGCCAAAACAGCAACAGGTGTTCCGTTTCCGACCCGTAGATCCATCTCCCCTGACGCCAGACCCTGCTATCCTGCAGATCCTGCACATCAGTACAAATATGAGCACCACAACCAGAATCAAAAATCCAATTTTTAAAACTAGAAGTATTCATATTTATCTCAATAACAAACATACCAGAGGCGATAGCCTTGCCAGCCTTGATATCCTCCCTCTGCCCTATGCCCATTCGGCAGTCACGTTTCCAGTGACCCCTCTTGCCGCAGTTGAGGCAGATGTCGCGAGATTTGTCCTTTGGCTTCCTAGAAGCCACTGTCAACTTGCCTTTGCCCTTCTTCTTGAACTTCTTCTTCCTCGCACCTCCAATTGCCTTGGGCCCAGCCTTTGGCGCATGAGAGGTCGATGCATAATGCGCCTCGCGCTTGCTCCCCTTTAGGAGTTCCCTTTCGGACTCCTTCAGCACGGACAACAACTCTCCAAGAGTGTCGTCAGTATCCATCAACTTATAGTTGATGATGATTTGTTTCCAAGTATCGGGCAGCGATTGTAATAGCATATCAATCGTCAGCTCTGCCTCCAAGACAATGCCCATCTTGGCCAACTCATCAATGTCAGCGATCATTTGAGTCCCGTGGGCCTCAACTGATGCGCCGTCTGTCATCCGGGAGCGGAAGAGTTTCCTTACTAGCTCGTACCTCTCCATCCGCTTATTGGTGCGGTGGAGATCACGCAATCTTGCCATCATGTTATAGGGATCCAAGTCCCTATTCTGGCGTCTGAAATGCTGGGTCATTGCAGCTAGCATAACTGACTGAGCTTGGTCACAATCGTCACTATGAGTCTTCCATAACTCTAGCTCCAGTGGCTCAGTGGGTTTAGGCGGGAGAGGTCTCTGAATAGTATACAGTATCCTCTCAGCCCCAAGCACTATCTTGAGGTTCATTTCCCAGTCGGCAAAGTTTGTCCCTTTGAAGACATTATCGCCCATGATTATGTCGCGGATATTACCTTTGCCAGTCATCTTGACAACTATAGTCCAACTATAAAGTCAACGATGTTATGGGTACAGTCAAACTGTTACAAGTAAAATAACAATATATTAGTCCAACTAATAATTAAAATATGGACGAAATAATTTTGAAAGACGCGTAAGGCTAAGTATCTGAACGAAATTGCAAATTCAATAATAGCCTCCCACTATTTTCTTCAAGTCTCTAACCCTCTGTAGAGAACTCGGGAAATCGAATTTCCTAGTGGGCTAGGATCCCGTTAAATAACACACAACCTTGACTTTGGCCAATAAAAATTGTATGCTATTTAACTTAGGTAGATCTCCATGATCAATTGGATCTCATCCAATTCCTAGATCCGGTTAGGTGGACATCCAAGTCCGAAACATATGTATAATGTCAATGTATCCAATACATTTTCCTAACCCTATCCTCCGAATCATCTAGGCCTTGGCTTTGGCCAAAAACAAACCTAATGATTCCAGTTAAGCGGGACCCATTGACGAGGAAAGTTTCGTAATCAATGTCATTGGACAAAAAGTGATCTTGACTTTGGCCAATAAAAATCACGATTTGGACAAGACACCGATATGCAACAAAACTCTCATGATTCAAGTACATCCTTGATTGACAAAGGTCTTGACTTTGGTCAAAAACAAACCAATGCCAACTTCGGATCTTGAACAAGAATCATTCAATGGAAGGATATTTGCTTAATATAAATTGAGGGATTTTCGCGTAATTGGCAACCAATTTATTTATCTTTGTTAGGTCTCATCATCATACACCCTTAAGCATGCTTCTAAAACATCATAAAGCGCGTAAAGTAAATTAATAGTGATATGCGGATGGATATATAAACAACTTGTTCCTAGAACAAATCACTCCCTTTCCTCTCCCCGCTAGCACTATTCTACTTCTACCCAATTACATAATACAATAAGAGAAACCTCATTTACATTGAGGGGAATTAGGTGAGAAGAGAATACAAAGAGATAAAGAGATAAGGCTGGACACGCAGGTCCAATTTATAAATTCCAAATTTACAATATTTCTAAAATTACCCTTTCCCTTCTAATATCCATCCGATATACACTATTCATTCATCACATACATATATATTCAAACAAGACATGCTTTTACAACCAATCTAATCCAATTAATTAGTCTTTGTTAAAGTGATCATCCAATGTTCAAACAACGGTTTGATTTTGCGCGAGTCCAACTCGATTGAGAATAAGTACATAAGGTACGAATTCGCGAATTATATCGAACTACTTAATTAAATCTGATTTAATTCGTATTCAATACTAATTCAATTATTTAATTCCAAATTAAATGTTTACACTTTTAATGTGCTTTAAAGACTTAGATTCTAAATCTAATTCTATTGGGTCTCAAAGCCCAACTAACATCCAATGTTTAATTTAATTCAAGTCAAATGGGCTTTCAATTGATTTATTAAGGCTTGGGCTTTGGTCAATGTGGGTCAAACCCAATTACCAAGCCCAAATAAGGAATCACCCTTAAATGCCATAAAACCATTTTAAGCCCATAAGGCCCAATTAAATTATTAAAGCCCATATTATTTACATTTAAGGACTTAATGGAGTGATTTAGGCCAAATTGGATCCAATCTTTTGGCCCAAATCTACTTGGTCCAACCAAGCCCATTATGCCCAAATACATATTAAAAGCCCAATTCACCAATTAAGCCCATTAATTAAATTTTAATATTCCAAACATTAAAGTCCAATTAATTAAAGTGTAATACCAAGATTAATACATTAAACCAAATATTTCAAAAATACCCATTTAATTTATTAATCATGTATTTTTCAAAATAAATGTCCAACATTAATTTTATCAAAAATCAACTCCATTTTCATGTCCTTGAGTTTCGGCCAAGGTGATTTTTTTGTGTCGATTTGTTTTTCAATCCGATTGAATTACTAATCTACGTCCCGTATACGTTCTAAGTCATCCAATGATCTTAAACACAAAAAATTCCAACACATCAAATGTTCATATGTATTCGGCCAAGGTCAAATTTTTGGGGAAAAATCATCCAATGCATTTTTCATAAAATTGATTTCATATTATGTCATATTACATACATATAAGCATACTCATTCATCAAATTTCACAAGAACATGCTTCAATCAATTTTACCCAAATTTTAACCTAAAGTATTTCATGCTTAAACCTAGCTCTGATACCATTGTTGGTTTCTATAATATGTCCCAAACAAAGATTAAGCATATGAAATACTATAAATGAATATATATTATTAAACTTTGAAGTATGGCGGAATCATACTTACAATGCTATGTTGATGAAGAAGTGATGAAGAAAAACTTTGAATCTCCAAGCTACAAGTTTCGGCCAAGGGAGGAAGAGGTGGAAAGCTCCAAGCTTTGTGTATTCCAAGCTCTTTGATGGTTTCCCTATCACCTCTTTTGATCCTTCAATGTGCTAGCAAAAGGAGAATAAAATCAAATCTTTTTTTCCCTTCAATGGAGTTCACGGCAATGTGAAGAAATTTGAGAGAGAAAGAGTTTTTGTGTAATTGATTTGTTTCCAAAAATCAATTTATATTTATGTCATAATTTTATTAAATAATAATAAACTTATGACACAAACCATGCAATGGCTTAGAGTGTCAAACACTCAAACTCCATGCAAAACCTTTGAGTGTATTGCACACTATCACCATGCAATGCATTACCAATTAAATAATGCATATAATGACATGTGTCATGTGGGCCCCACACGTTTCCAAATGAAAGTGGGCCCACGTGCACTCACGCGTTCGGGTTCGATATTTCCGAAATACCGAGCTTACGTCGCGACGTTAATTAAACGAATTTAAATAAATAATTGCGCCTGGCGAAATTATTATTTACGTCGCTAACGAATTAATTCTAAATTAACTCGTATGCCCGAATTAAAATCTAATTTTAATTTCGCGTCGAAATCGAATTTCGATTATTATATCGAATATAATAATTTTATCGATTAATTCCAAATTAATCGTTCTCTCTCTAAATTAGGCACTTTATCCAAGATAAAGTTTCTCCGCAATTAATCCAAGATTAATTAAGTCCGAATCAAATATCATAGGTGAATCTTCAGGAAGCGACCCAAGAGATCTCCGGATATTTTGGCAGTAAATACGGTCGTCGGATAATCCGAACACGTACGTACCTCGTACTACGTCTTTACCGATTCACAAGACAAGGTTGGCTTCTAGCAAAGCGCCATGCCTACCCAATTCTCCAGAAATATTCTTACAGGAATATAAGATCTATATCAAGCGTAGTATACCGTAGTATTGCGTACATCGATCCAGTATCGGATGATCACATGCTAGGCCGGGGCTGGAGATGTCTGCCCCGTACGAAACATATATCGGACATCAAGCAACTAGTCTCTTTAAATCGGACAATCCTGACCTGGTCATATTGTCCCGACGGTTGCAACCTTTTATAGAGTACTAGTTCTGTGTCCTGCGTGATCATCACCTCCATATGTCTGAAGTGATACTTCCATCTCGACATCACATCCAGTACACTACGATTCTCGATAAACCCAGAAGAGGTGTACACAGAACCGGTTAAGGTCCCCAACCACCAAAACCAAAGTTTACCGATTGTCGCAAGTACTAGTGATGTAAGTCTCAGGATAAGACCATATACACCTACCCTGATGCGGCCTCCCATAGACACGTAGACATACTACCAATGGGATTCCGCGGGGTCTATCCAGAGCGAAGCTGTTTTCCGTACCATCGGTAAAACACAACCTCCTATCGCACTTGCATAAGTATCCAATACTTAAATATATGAGAACTATGCCGTTGTGCCCTCACAACGTGCACAAGCGCAATACTAGTCTATTCCGCATTATCGATGTCCAATCTCGATAATACTCCGACTAAGGATATTTAATGATTAAACCTTTATGGATTGATACTGTCTCATATCATCTCAATCCGGTACTAATCATATGGACTTTCGCCATTTATATATCAAAGTAAATAACATTACAAAACGGCAAAAGGCAATTTCATTATCACATAGTTAATTTTGTACAATAATACAATATCATTTACAAACAGTGACGCTATGGGACATAATGTCTAACATCTATTCCCACTGGTAACAATGTATGTATGATCATTGCCCCCAGCGCTTCGGGTTCTATGACCAAATACAACACCAAGGGTTTGCTCGGCCTTGGGGGTTTCAAGACGGGCAGTTTATCCAAGTATTCTTTGATTTTGTCAAAAGCTTATTGACATTGACTATTCCACTCTACAGGTTGGTCCTTCCTCAATAGCTTGAAGATGGGCTCACATACTAATGTTAGCTTGGTAATGAATCGGCTGATATACTGGATTTTCCCGAGAAAAGCTCTAACTTCTTTTTTCTATCTTCGGTGCGGGTATCTCGATAGTTGCCTTGAACTTTTTTTTAGGGTCCACTTCTATCTTTCCCATTCCTACCATATGCCCTAACAACTTTTCGGATGTTACCCCAAACACACACTTCTTGGGTTGAGTCGGAGGTTATACTTATCGACTCTTTGAAGGAATTTCTCCAGCGCTTCTATATATTCGGCCCTCGTCTCTGATTTAACCATCATGTTATCCACATATACCTCAATCTCTTTATGCATCAAGTCGTGGAATAATATAGTGGCCATTCGTTGATAAGTGGCTCCTGCATTCTTAAGTCCAAACGGCATCACCTTGTAATAATATGTACCCCACTCAGTGACGAAGGCAGTCTTATGCTTGTCTTCTTCGGCCATGAGGACCTGATTATATCATGAGAATCCATCCATGAACGAGTATATAGCAGATAAATCCGCCATATCAACCAACACGTCTATATGAGGTAGGGGAAAATCATCATTTAGGCAAGCTTTGTTGAGGTCCCTATAATCGACACACATTCTAACCTTTCCATCCTTCTTCGGTACCGGCACAATATTGGCTAACCATTCGGGGTACTTCACCACCTCTAAGAACCCCATATCTATCTGCTTCTTGACTTCTTCCCTCACCTTTTCGGCCCACTTTGGCCTCATCCTTCGTAGCTTCTGTTTTACTGGACTCATGTTCGGATAAGTTGGTATCATGTGCTGGGCAATACTCTTGTCCACTCTTGGCATGTCTTCATAGGACCATGAGAATACTTTTGCATATCTTATTAATATTCTCTCTAATTCTTTCTGCTCATCAGAGGTAACCTCACTTGCAATTGAAATTTCCTTGGTTATTTCACATGTACCAAGATTAAATGCATTTGTCTTTGTTGAGTTAATTTCAAATATGCGCATGTCATGCGTATTATGATGCAGACTAACAGGAAAAGACTCGAACAAGTAAGAAAAATCAATGTCTTTATGATTAATAAATGCAGGATTACAATTAAATAAGTTAGGAAAATAAACATCTTCCTAATTTGCAGTCTTGTCTTCTTCCGTCTTCTTACTTTCTTCGAGCGTCAAATTCTCCAACTGTAGTAGTTATTCTTCTTATACATCTTCCTATTTTGAAACTTCCTCTGCCTGTTTCATCTTCACTGCTACTATCCCATATCTCTATCCAAAAATCTTGGTGGTTGAGAGTTTGGAGGACAAAGCTTCGGGCAAGCCGGAGTTGATCATGTAGGTGGGTGGTGGAACGGAGTGGTAGTTGGGTAGAAGGTTTATGTGTGTGTTGGGTTGTTCTTTTTCTGGGTCGGGTATCTTATGGGTGTCAATGAGGTTTTGGATCTCATGCCTAAGGCGGGTGCAGTTGTCAGTTTCGTGGCTTTTTTGCTGATGGAAGTGACATTATAGGTTTAGGTCGAGGTAGTGTCGCACAGGGTTTGGAAGTGGCTTAGGTTCTAAGGGTTTTAGGAGTTCTTGCCTCTGCAACTTTTCAAACACCTTTGACAAAGGTCTACTAAAATTAAAGAATCGTCTGTTTCTGATGACAGCGACCTCTGCAGGAGCAGGCTTGGTCCCTGAAGGGCCCCCAATTGTCTTTCTATTCTACTCATAAAACTTTTTGTTCTCGACTTCTTCTTCCTCGATATCCATGACAGTTTCTCTCAACTATCGAAAGTCACTAATCATGGAGGTCATCCTCCTCAGCTTGTTATAAATAGAGGGCATGGTGCCCTTAATGATCATTTTAATCCGGTCCTTCTCCGAGGGCTATGACTGTATTTTCAAGAGCTGGCTTCTCCAGCAATCCATATAATCTTTGAAGGTCTCCTCTGGTTTCTGTTTGGTGTTTTCTAGGTCACGGAGCGACAAGTCTATCTCCATGTCCATGACATACTGGTTCAGAAAGGCCTCTGCTAATGCTCTTCAGTCATCCCTTACCTTTTTCTCCAGACCGTGATACCATACTACGGGCGCCCCTTCCAGTGACATCTCGAACATCTTCTGCACCTGACGCTTCGACAAACCCACTGAACTCATCACTGAAACATTTTGCCGGAGATGGACCATTGGATCTCCGTTTCCGTTGAACTTGGTTATGTCAGGCATCTTAAATTGGGGAGCTGGCAGCAGTTCTTCGAAAGTCATCGCATCATAGTCTAATAGATCTTCATGTCTTCCCTTCATCTTGCGGCTAACTAACTCTACTTGTTCTCTGAGTTTCTGTTACTCTGCCTGAGGCTCGGCTATCATTCATATGACATACTCAGCTACGTCATCATCAAAAACAAAGATTTTGTCGCTCACCCTATTCAGGGGCTCCTCACGCCTTCCATTCTCATTGTTTTCTATTCCCATTGTGCGGGGTACTGGCAATGACTTTCAGAGAACAACTGCCAGCTCAGTTTAAAATGCCCGACATGGCCAAGTTTAATGGGAATGGAGACCCGAGAGTCCATCTGCAGCAATATGTCTCAGTCATGAGTTCAGTGGGCCTATCACAACGCCAAGTCCAAAAGATGTTTGGGATGTCACTCGAAGGGGCACCTGTGGTTTGGTATCATAGCCTTGAGAAGAAGGTTAAGGAAGATTGGAGAGAACTAGCTGATGCTTTTATGAAGCAATATGTTACAGACTTAGAGATTGACTTGTCACTCCGTGATTTGGAGAACACTTAACAGAAACCAGAGGAAAGTTTCAAAGAGTATGTGGATCGCTGGAGAAGCCAGCTTTTGAAAATGCAGACTCGGTCTTCAGAGAAAGACCAAATTAAGATGATTATCGAGGGTACTAAGCCCTCCATTTATGGCAAGTTGATTAGAATGACCTTCATGATTATAGATTTTCGACAGTTGAGGGAAACTATCATGGATATAGAAGAAGAAGAAGCTGAGAACAGAAAGTTTTATGGCCAGAATAGAAGAACCTTTGGGGGGCATTCTGAGACTAAACCCGCTACTGCTGAGGTTGCTGCCATCAAGAACCGGCATTTCTCTAACCTAGGGAAGCCGTTATCTAAGGTGCTTGAGAAGTTGAAGGGACAAGGACTCCTAAAACCCTTAGAGCCTAAACCACTTCCAGATCCTATACCACCCAAACTTGACCTAAGCTTGTATTGTCACTTCCATCAGAGGAGAGGCCACGAAACTGACAATTGCACCCACCTTAGGCATGAAATCCAAAACCTCATCGATGCTCACAAAATACCCGACCCAGAGAAAGAACAACCTAACACATATTGGAACCCCCTACCAAATTACCACTCCGTTCCACCACCCACCTACATGATCAACTCTGGATTGCCCGAAACTTTTGTCCTCCAAACCCTTAACCACCAAGCTTCTTACATGGAGATAGGGGATGACAGTGAAGAACTGTAGGTCAAGAAAGAAGGCAATGCTGCGAATGATGAAGTTGTTCCTCCTAGTTTATTTGATCCTGCATTTTTAATATAGACATTGATTTGGTCTACCTGTTCGAACCATTTCTTAAATGATAATAAAGACGTTCATTTCGTTTACTTGCCTGAGTCTCTCCCTCCAACCTGCAACATGAGTATATTTGAGAAAAGCATTCAACCTTGGTACTATGAAATTCAGTGATGTTTAGAACACGGGGAATCTTCGGAAGCAACAACAGTACAGTTAATTTCAGAAATGAATCAGTATCAGCTTGGGGGCGAGGCCCACATTATCAGCATCAGTTTATGGGCTTAGGCCCACATCAGCATCAGTTTAGGGATGAGTCCCAGATCCGAGGCCCACATCAGTATCAGCTTAGGGCCAAGGCCTACATCAGTTTCAGTTTTGGGGATGAGTCCCAGGGCCGAGGCCCACATCAGTTACAGTTTGGGGATGAGTCACAGGGCCGAGGCCTACATCAGTATCAGCTTGGGGCGAGGCCCACATCAGCATCAGTTTAGGGCCGAGGCCCATATCAATATCAACCCAGGGCCGAGGCCCACATCAATATTAATCTGGGGCTGAGGCCCATATCAGTATCAGTCAGGGCCGAGGCCCACATCAGTATCAGCTTGGGGTGAGGCCCACATCATCATCAGTTTAGGGCCGAGGCCCACATCAATATCAGTTTAGGGCCGAGGCCCACATCTATATCAGTTTAGGGCCGAGGCCCACATCAATATCAGCTTGGGGGCGAGGCCCACATCAGTATCAGCATCAGTTTAGGGTCGAGGCCCACATCAGTATCAGCTTGGGGCGAGGCCCACATCAGCATCAGTTTAGGGCCGAGGCCCACATCAATATCAGCTTGGAGGCGAGGCCCACATCAGTATCAGCATTAGTTTAGGGGCTGAGGCCCACATCAGTTTCAGTTTTGGGGATGAGTCCCAGGGCCGAGGCCCACATCAGTTTCAGTTTAGGGATGAGTCCCAAGGGCGAGCCCACATCAGCATCAGTTTGGCCGAGTATGGCACTCCGAAAGTGGAGCATGGTTCGAAAATGGACTACTATCACATCTCGCCGAAAATGGCACTCCGAAAGTGGAACATGGTTCGAAAATGGACTACTTTCACATCTCGCCGAAAGTGGCACTCCAAAAATGGAGCACGGTTCGGAAATGGACCAAGGAATGCCTAACCCATCGGAATATGATACATATCCATGCATACATATCACATACATGCAATGTTTGTTTTGTGTTCGCAGGTTTGTAGCGGCAAAGACCATCGCATCAAATAACGGTTCAAAAATGAGCCACATTCTCGCACAGCACGGTTCGGAAATGGACCGCTACCACAACAGATGCCGAAAATGGCGCCCCAAAATGGAGCACACATAGCAGACGCCGAAAATGGCACTCCAAAATGGAGCACCCACAACAGATGCCGAAAATGGCGTTCCAAAATGGAGCACACACAGCAAAGGCCGAAAATGGCGTTCCAAAGTGGAGCACACACAGCAAATGCCGAAAATGGCGTTCCAAAATGGAGCACACACAGCAAAGGCCGAAAATGGCGTTCCAAAATGGAGCACACAGAGCAAATGCCGGAAATGGCGCTCCAAAATGGAGCACACACACAAAAGATGCCGAAAATGGCGCTCTAAAAATGGAGCACGGTTCGAGAATGAACCAGGGGTCGCAACACCTCACCACCAAATCAACTCAACTCAACACACGGTAAGTCAAGTGGCAGCTGGCGAGCCAGGTAAGTGAAAATGCATTGCATAACTTTGATAGGATTGTCACTGTTACACCTTACACAAGTCCCATCAAAGTGGGGGCGACTGTAGGCACTGCATTTTTGCATGTGAGTCCCTATGATGAGTCTCATCTGGAGATACTACCTTTTTAGTTAAGGATATTGCGGGAAACGATCGTCGGAAGGGAATCAGTGTTTCATTAGATTTTTATCACTTGTTTAGCTCCAAGCTCGCTCGTTGGACCTCCGTTTTAAAGCACTTTTAGCCTAAAAAAAACCCAGAACCATTTAACCTTGGCCCAAACCCACTCACCAAACCAACACAACACCTAGCTTACCAAGACAAAGCCCACGCCCACACCCCCTAGGCCCACACGCCCATGGCCTCTAAAATACACCCAAATTAAATTAAATATTAATTAAATTAAATATTAACTAAATAAAATATTAATTAAGTCATTTACCAAATTAAATAAGACATAAAATATAATTATACTAATTAAAATATTGTAACTTCCTAATCCAAAATATTATATATAAATTAAAGAAATATTATGCCTAATTAAAATCAATCATAACCAATTAAAAATATTGACTTCTTAATCTAACAAATTAAATGCCTAACCAAGCAAATCAAGTATTCAACCTTCCTAATTCACCAAATTTTGTCCCCCCCCATCCATGGATTTCCTTATCCAACACTAAATCAAATCCTCTCTTTAATGCCAAAATCCCTTCCTTGTAAGACAAGAAGAAGCCATATCCCTTCTCTATATAAACAAAGCCAAACCAAGCCTCTCCTCTCTCTATCACACGACAAAAGGCCATAAAAACAGAAAAATAAAACCCTAAAGCTCACGGCCTGCCACAACAAGCACCACTTCAAGCCAAGAAAACCTTCACGAAACCTTCACAGCCCTAAGGACACAAGTCCCTTGCTCCATTGACATCAGTAACACCCATCAAATCACTTGCCACTCACGTAGCCACATTCATGCACACCAACAATGCACACACGTAAGCCTTTAACAAGCCTGCTCATGCGCTGCCCTCCAAGAAGCCACATCCCATGCAACGCCTTCACGTACACTAGCCACTGACCTTGAATAACCGAGAACTGCAGCCCCTTTAAACTACCCCATACACGCACCAAACTGCCAGAGCAAACCAGCCCCAAAAGCACGCTCCAACCAGCCCCTAAGCTCACGTACACAGCTCAACACTGCAGCCCCATTATTCACGCCAATCCAGCAACCAGTAAACACCATCTAATACGCCTACACTGCTCCTATTTTAGCCTCTGAAGTGCGCCTAAACATCCTCCATTCCAGCCCTTGAAACACGCCAATAAACCCCCCCCTCACTGCAGCCCTGAACATCACTTAAAATAATCCCAAACAACCCCTTAATTGCACCAAAAACTGTACCCTGAAATACTATAAAAACAACCCAGTAAAACAGTCCGGAAACCGCCCAAAACAGTCCCCGAAACACATAAAACAGTAGCCTTAACACACCTGAAACAGTGAAAAGAAAATATAGAGAAAACATCAGCAAAACGAAGGTAAAACAGCAAGCAAAAGAGCAAAACAGTGAGCTAAGACGCAAAACCAGTGAACAGGATAAGTTGAGGAGCTTTACCCTTCCGATCTCCGTGAAACGCAAGTCCGAAAGTCGGCAAAAAAGGTTAGACCTGAGGGTATTTTCCACATTCATTTTCTGTTTTATTTTTATTATTTATTGAGTTTTGTTCGCATGATTGTTATGTTAAAATGATGTTGTGGCCGTTGAGTAGATAAATGTGCATGTATTATGAATATGATGTGTGTTGTGACCCTTGATTAAAATGAAAAATGTGTCGCCTCTTGTGGTATATAGGATGGAAACCCGGACGTAAATTTCATAGCCGATTCCGAATGGACGGTAGTATGATCTGCACTCGGATACAACTCCACGTACCACTTGAGCAAACGGCGCATATTTTTTTTATGTTGTTTTGATGTGTTTATTATTCGTTATTTAATTTCTGCATATTATTTGTTCGTGTAATGATGTGATCGAGCGCATGGGCTTAGTAAGTGCGATGAAAGGTCCTTTAATTGAAGAGGTTAAAATCCTTTACCACGATGCTTCGCCGCTCCGGACGATGTATATTCGATTGGATGTAAGATATGTTCAAGCGGGTATACGAAATCCGATATCTTTGTATTTACTTTTCTTTCATATATATGCATTGAGATAAGCGCATGGGCTTAGTAAGTACGTTGAAAGGTCCTCTAATTGAAGAGGTTAAATTCCTTTACCACGATGCTTCACCGCGCCGGACGATGTATATTCGATTGGATGTAAGATATGTTCAATCGGGTATACGAAATCTGATATCTTTGTATTTACTTTTGTTTCACATATATGCATTGTGTTAATTGCGCATGGGCTTAGTAAGTGCGATGAAAGGTCCTCTAATTGAAGAGGTTAAAATCCTTTACCACGATGTTTTGCCGCGCCACTTATTATGCCTTGTGTCTCATTTTGCACATTATTGCTTTATTTATGCATGCAATATGAAATTCCATAAAGTCATCTTTATCTTTGTATGCATTGTAATGAAAAGCGCATGGGCTTATTGTATTGGATGAAAGGTTTCCCATTTGGGGAAGAAAAGCCTAAAAGGCTACCTTTACCACGATATTGCCGTGCCCTTATTCCATTTGGTTGCATTATTTACATTTGTCCTGGCTTGATATCATATTATTCATGTATCCATGTTACGATAACATTTGAGTATTGCTTCTCGTGGTATATCGGATGGAAACCAAGACATAAATTCCGTAGCCGATTTCGAATGGACGGTAGTGCGGTCTGTACTTGGGATACAATTCCACGTACCACTTGGAAAAATGCTCACATGTGAGTTTGTGTCTATATTAGTTATCTTCTTTGGCATCACGTCATAACATGCTTACTTTAATGCATAATTGTATCATTAATTGTCTTTTTTGCATTATGCACTTAGTTGACTCTTTTTATTTACGCAAGGACATGTAATGGCTATTTGTTTATGCTTCCGCACGTATAAGTATGATATGTCTATGAAATCACATGTCCGCCATTATTTGATTCGCTTTTATGTGTGCGTGTGTGGTTAGTGTGTGCTTGTGTTTCCATGAATACAATATGCCAATGAAGTTGTATGTTCGTTGCTACTTTGACGTACTTTCAAGCATGCAATCTTAGATGTAAGATATATGCAAATTTAGGTGTAAGTTTTATTTTTGCGCATATGAACTTAGAAGCATGATACTCTTGGAAATAAGTGTTACTTAAGCTTGATTAAATTATTACACAATTCCTTTCATTACAAGTGACATAAATAAGGGACCATTCCGAACCCAACGGTTTGAGGTCTTCCCTTGCGAGGGGTGAGTGCGGCCTTAAATCTCATTTTCCTGGTTCACACCGGGTGGCAACTCCATTATTCTCCGGTTTAGTCTCCCGTGGCTACTCCGTACTCCCGACTAGGCCGCGAGCCTAGAACAGCATGCGTCGTCCAGTTCCTGTGTTCCCACAGTCACGATTCTTAAAGACTTTGGCCAAAGTCGGTCACCTAGGGTGGATCTCATCGGTTGTAAAGAATCATGGACATGTCGACATGAGATGTGCGCCTCGGAAACTTGACGGTATATTCCATGTTTCTTAAGCACAACTCGGATAGCATACGACGGGGGGATTGTTAAACATATGTGATGACCTCGACTTGTATAGTTCAGAAAAATTGTTCGTGTTCTTCGCGAATTCAGAGGTGGCCGAATTGCGTACATATTAGCTAGGCTTATATGACGAACGTGTCTGAACTTAGAGAGTCCCAATATGAAGTGTACTCGTTGAGCACTTGGGTAGCCGATTATTTTTGATAAAAGATAATATTTGATATTATAATTATCAACTAAGATAATCAAGTGTTATTGGATAACATTGATTATTTACTTTGACCTAATTGGATAAATTGGATTATTTCAATAATTACACAAGGGCTTAATTGTAAACTCATAATTATCTTTATCATTTAAGGATATTATGGTAATTGTAAGTATGTAATAATAGGTGGTTTTGGCTTGATTTAATTGGATTAAATCAATGTGGCAAACATTTAACTAATCCATTTCCTAATCCTTGGCTTGATTTATTTGGATTAAATCAAAGTGGGAACGATGGAGATTAGTCATACCTAATTATACATATTTGGAAAAATTAGATTAAGTCCACTTAAAAGTTGATTACAACTCTTATTAATTAAAAATTGTTAAGTTTTGCTATAAATAGCAAGCTTGAGGAAAGTTTTAATTACAAGTTCAAATACAAGCATAAGTAAATTCTTGAGAGATTAGCCTAATTTAGAGAAGTCTTTACAGAAGCTTGTGAGGTCTCTACAACATTTCATCTAGGAGAAATCAAGATTGGATCTTGAAGTGAAGCTTTGAAGCATTGGAAACAAGATTGGATCTTGAAGTCAAGCTTGCACACCTTGGAGGTTCTCAGACGATTTCAACAAAGGAGAAGTATATTGGATCTTGCATCAAGCTTACTAGGTAATGTTTGATCTTCTACTAAGCTATGTTTATTTATGTATTAGATGCATGATCACATAGCTTAATGTTGAAATAAGGCTAATAAATTGTGTTAGGATGTTTTGGAAGTATAAACACAACATGCTTGTAATTAGGTCAAAGATGTTCATGTTGGACATGGAACAATTAATTAGAGTTTGGAACTATTTATTAAAGCTTAGAGCTATGGCTACCATTCTAGAATCACTTGACCACCTTTCGGTGACCTAGAATTGTTCACGAGACATTTCTTATTGGGATTCTAATTTGATTTGTGTAACGGATTCAAAATTTACGCAAGTGCGTATTTAGAATAAATTTATATTTTTGTAAAACATTTGATATTTTGAAAAACTTGATTTTTATTCTATAACATGTGTTAATGTTGGTTTTGAAATTAAAAATTAATTTTGGGTGTTTTTGAAGTGTTTAGGGAAGACCGAAAAGAATTAGGGTCAAAGACCCTAATTCATTCAGCTCACATCCAGTGAGCTGAATGAAAAGGAAACAAATGAATTAAAAAAAAAGTGTGGAGACTTGATTGCTACAGTGCGTTGTTTATGTTCGTTCGGGAGTTTCCGGACTCCGATTCAGTCCCCATTTTTTCCTATACACTTGTAATAGAATATAGTATTTCACTAAATAATTTAAAATTACACCAATACTTGATATCCATGGGTTAGACCCATTTTCGCTGCCCAGGCACCGATCCGACCCTAGGGGTTCCACAACTGCCCCAACACAAACCTGGAGGTTTTCTCTCTCGAGTTGATCGACGAACTTCAGGAGCTTCAAACTCAATTGGTTCTGGTACCTCGTGCTCTGGTGTTGCTCCAGAAGAATCTTGATTTTCTTGTTCTGAATTATTTTCCACCAGTACTTATGTACTTTGTTTTGAAGTGTTATCATTTCCTTCTTTATGTAGTTGATCTTCTGCAAATATCACATCCCTGGTGATGATGATCTTATGGGTTGTGGTATCCCACAAGCGATACCCCTTTACTCTATCAGCATAACCTAAGAAAATATATTTTCTAGATTTTATATATAGCTTTGTTCTTTCTTGAGTGTTGTACATCACGTATATAGGAAAACTAAAAATGTGAAGAGATGGGTAATCATCTGATTTTCCGCTCTACATCTCCATCGGTGTCTTCAAATCATTGGTGTTGATGGAGATCTATTTACAACATAACATGATGTATGAACTGCTTATGCCCAAAAGCATTTTGGTAGACTAGCTATTCTGAGCATAACTCTTACTCTTTCCAGCAGCGTTCTATTCATCATTTCCGCCATACCATTTTATTGAGGAGTGTATGGTGTAGTAATTTTCCTTTTGATGCCTTCTTGCTGACAATATGCATCAAAATCCTTGCTGTAATATTCTCCTCTATTATCTATCCTTAAACACTTGATTCTCCTTCCAATTTCAACTTCAATTTGTGCTTTGAAATTTTTAAGAACTGATATCACATCTGACTTGTTTTTGATCGGGTACACCCAGCATCTTCTAGAAAATTCGTCAATAAATGATACAAAATACTTTGCTTTCCCATAGATTGAACTAATGCTTCTCAAACATAAGAGTGAATCCATTCTAAAATTGTTTTACTCCGGGTACTTGACTTGATGAATTTTAATCTGTTTTGCTTACTTGTAACACAATGCTCACAAAATGGTAGACTAACTGCTTTTAAGCCTGGGAGTAACTTTTGATTAACAAGAATTTTCATTTTATGTTCTGACATGTGGCATAGTTTCTGGTGCCACAATATAGAAGCTTCCTCTCCATAATCCAGTGATGCTACTGATGCAGTTGCTTCTTGAATTGAGTCTCCCAATAGCATATACAAGTTTCCTGAGATCTTTTCAACTTTCAAGACAGTAAGTGCTCCTTTCACCATTTTTAATACCCCATTTTCAACAACGATTTTGCATCTGAGGTCATCTAATTGTCCAACTGACATGAGATTTTTCTTCATTCCCAGAAGCGAACATCTTGTACAGTACAAATAGTACCATCATATATCTTTATTTTGATGGCTCCAATCCCAATAATTTTCAAGGGATGATCATTGCCTATAAAAACTGATCCTCCAGATATAGGTTCATAATGACATAATCATTCTCTCCTAGAGGTCATGTGCCATGTTGCTGTAGAATCAACCAATCATGCATCACTTAGCTATTTTCTGCTATCATTGGACATCATCACTACTCCACTCTAAAGTGTGCCACCTTCTTAAAAAGTACTTACAACACATCCTTGAGATTTTATTGCATCATGATCTTTTTCTGTACCATTTTTCAGATTCCAATGATCTTTCTTGATATGCCCTTTCTCGCCACTGTTGTAACATTTAACATTATTCTTACTTTTTGATTTCGATCTGCCATGGTTTTGACTCGTACTTAAGCCACGTTCTGTTGA
Source organism: Zanthoxylum bungeanum (assembly GCA_019454045.1). NCBI lineage: Eukaryota > Viridiplantae > Streptophyta > Magnoliopsida > Sapindales > Rutaceae > Zanthoxylum > Zanthoxylum bungeanum. The sequence goes on along the minus strand of SKCR01035348.1, from coordinate 26,583 downwards.
TCTCCCTCTTGTCATCGCCAATGCTTCTACTTGTTGCGAACTAGATGATTTGTCTTCCTTATTTTTGCGTCTAGACTCTTCTTCCAGAGTAGCAGCTTCAACTTCGTCAAAGACTAGATTACCAGTGACAACATTACTTTACAAGTTGATGATAAGTTGATCATACGAATCAGACAGACTTTGAAGTAGAATCTTCGCACGTTCATTTCTTGATATACTATAATCCAACACAGTGAGTTGGGAAAATAGTGTATTCAAGTTATTGATGTAATTCATCGTGGATGTGGACTCACTCATTCGAAGATTGTAAAGTCTTCTCTTTCAGAACACTTTGTTGTGTAGTGACTTGACCTCGTACAATTTGGTAAGTGCATCCCAAATCTCTTTTGCAGTCATCTTTTCTGCAACACTGGATAACATAGAATCTGCTAAGGCTAGATGCAGGTTGCCTATAGCGTTTTCATCCATATCCTTTCATTTTTGATCAGTCCTTCCATCTGGTCTCTCTCCAATTGACGTCAAGCAATTTTCTTCGCACCTTCACAGCCCTAAGGACACACGTCCCTTGCTCTATTGACATCAGTAACACCCATCAAATCACTTGCCACTCACGTAGCCACATTCATGCACACCAACAATGCACACACGTAAGCCTTTAACAAGCCTGCTCATGCGCTGCCCTCCAAGAAGCCACATCCCATGCAACGCCTTCACGTACACTAGCCACTGACCTTGAATAACCGAGAACTGCAGCCCCTTTAAACTACCCCATACACGCACCAAACCGCCAGAGCAAACCAGCCCCAAAAGCACGCTCCAACCAGCCCCTAAGCTCACGTACACAGCTTCACACTGCAGCCCCATTATTCACGCCAATCCAGCAACCAGTAAGCACCATCTAATACGCCTACACTGCTCCTATTTTAGCCTCTGAAGTGCGCCTAAACATCTTCCATTCCAGCCCTTGAAACACGCCAATAAACCCCCCTCACTGCAGCCCTGAACATCACTTAAAATAATCCCAAACAACCCCTTAATTGCACCAAAAACTGCACCTTGAAATACTATAAAAACAACCCAGTAAAACAGTCCGGAAACCGCCCAAAATAGTCCCCGAAACACCCAAAACAGTAGCCTTAACACACCTGAAACAGTGACCAGAAAATACAGAGAAAACATCAGCAAAACGAAGGTAAAACAGCAAGCAAAAGAGCAAAACAGTGTGCTAAGATGCTAAACCAGTGAACAGGAGAAGTTGAGGAGCTTTACCCTTCCGATCTCCGTGAAACGCAAGTCCGAAAGTCGGCAAAAAAGGTTAGACCTGAGGGTATTTTCCACATTCATTTTCTGTTTTATTTTTATTATTTATTGAGTTTTGTTCGCATGATTGTTATATTAAAATGCATGTTGTGGCCGTTGAGTAGATAAATGTGCATGTATTATGAATATGATGTGTGTTGTGACCCTTGATTAAAATGAAAAATGTGTCGCCTCTTGTGGTATATAGGATGGAAACCCGGACGTAAATTTTATAGCCGATTCCGAATGGATGGTAGTATGATCTGCACTCGGGATACAACTACACGTACCACTTGAGCAAACGGCGTATATTTTGTTTTATGTTGTTTTGATGTGTTTATTATTCGTTATTTAATTTCTGCATATTATTTGTTCGTGTAATGATGTGATCGAGCGCATGGGCTTAGTAAGTGCGATGAAAGGTCCTCTAATTGAAGAGGTTAAAATCCTTTACCACGATGCTTCGCCGCTCCGGACGATGTATATTCGATTGGATGTAAGATATGTTCAAGCGGGTATACGAAATCCGATATCTTTGTATTTACTTTTCTTTCATATATATGCATTGAGATAAGCGCATGGGCTTAGTAAGTGCGTTGAAAGGTCCTCTAATTGAAGAGGTTAAAATCCTTTACCACGATGCTTCGCCGCGCCGGACGATGTATATTCGATTGGATGTAAGATATGTTCAATCGGGTATACGAAATCTGATATCTTTGTATTTACTTTTGTTTCACATATATGCATTGTGTTAATTGCGCATGGGCTTAGTAAGTGCGATGAAAGGTCCTCTAATTGAAGAGGTTAAAATCCTTTACCACGATGCTTTGCCGCGCCACTTATTATGTCTTGTGTCTCCTTTTGCACATTATTGCTTTATTTATGCATGCAATATGAAATTCCATAAAGTCATCTTTATCTTTGTATGCATTGTAATGAAAAGTGCATGGGCTTATTGTATTGGATGAAATGTTTCCCATTTGGGGAAGAAAAGCCTAAAAGGCTACCTTTACCACGATATTTGCCGTGCCCTTATTCCATTTGGTTGCATTATTTACATTTGTCCTGGCTTGATATCTTATTATTCATGTATCCATGTTACGATAATATTTGAGTATTGCTTCTCGTGGTATATCGGATGGAAACCAAGACGTAAATTCCGTAGCCGATTTCGAATGGACGGTAGTGCGGTCTGTACTTGGGATACAATTCCACGTACCCCTTGGAAAAATGCTCACATGTGAGTTTGTGTCCATATTAGTTATCTTCTTTGGCATCACGTCATAGCATGCTTACTTTAATGCATAATTGTATCCTTAATTGTCTTTTTTGCATTATGCACTTAGTTGACTCTTTTTATTTACGCAAGGACATGTAATGGCTATTTGTTTATGCTTCCACTCGTATAAGTATGATATGTCTATGAAATCACATGTCCGCCATTATTTGATTCACTTTTATGTGTGCGTATGTGGTTAGTGTGTGCTTGTGTTTCCATGAATACAATATGCCAATGAAGTTGTATGTTCGTTGCTACTTTGACGTACTTTCAAGCATGCAATCTTAGATGTAAGATATATGCAAATTTAGGTGTAAGTTTTATTTTTGCGCATATGAACTTAGAAGCATGATACTCTTTTAAATAAGTGTTACTTAAGCTTGATTAAATTATTACACAATTCCTTTCATTACAAGTGACATAAATAAGGGACCATTCCGAACCCAACGGTTTGAGGTCTTCCCTTGCGAGGGGTGAGTGCGGCCTTAAATCTCATTTTCCTGGTTCACACCTGGTGGCGACTCCATTATTCTCCGGTTTAGTCTCCCGTGGCTACTCCGTACTCCCGACTAGGCCGCGAGCCTAGAACAGCATGCGTCGTCCAGTTCCTGTGTTCCCACAGTCACGATTCTTAAAGACTTTGGCCAAAGTCGGTCACCTAGGGTGGATCTCATCGGTTGTAAAGAATCATGGACATGTCGACATGAGATGTGCGCCTCGGAAACTTGACGGTATATTCCATGTTTCTTAAGCACAACTCGGATAGCATACGACGGGGGGATTGTTAAACATATGTGATGACCTCGACTTGTATAGTTCAGAAAAATTGTTCGTGATCTTCGCGAATTCAGAGGTGGCCGAATTGCTTACATATTAGCTAGGCTTATATGACGAACGTGTCTGAACTTAGAGAGTCCCAATATGAAGTGTACTCGTTGAGCACTTGGGTAGCCGATTATTTTTGATAAAAGATAATATTTGATATTATAATTATCAACTAAGATAATCAAGTGTTATTGGATAACATTGATTATTTACTTTGACCTAATTGGATAAATTGGATTATTTCAATAATTACACAAGGGCTTAATTGTAAACTCATAATTATCTTTATCATTTGAGGATATTATGGTAATTGTAAGTATGTAATAATAGGTGGTTTTGGCTTGATTTAATTGGATTAAATCAATGTGGCAAACATTTAACTAATCCATTTCCTAATCCTTGGCTTGATTTAATTGGATTAAATCAAAGTGGGAGACGATGGAGATTAGTCATACCTAATTATACATATTTGGAAAAATTAGATTAAGTCCACTTAAAAGTTGATTACAACTCTTATTAATTAAAAATTGTCTAAGTTTTGCTATAAATAGCAAGCTTGAGGAAAGTTTTAATTACAAGTTCAAATACAAGCATAAGTAAATTCTTGAGAGATTAGCCTAATTTAGAGAAGTCTTTACAGAAGCTTGTGAGGTCTCTACAACATTTCATCTAGGAGAAATCAAGATTGGATCTTGAAGTGAAGCTTTGAAGCATTGGAAACAAGATTGGATCTTGAAGTCAAGCTTGCACACCTTGGAGGTTCTCAGACGATTTCAACAAAGGAGAAGTATATTGGATCTTGCATCAAGCTTACTAGGTAATGTTTGATCTTCTCCTAAGCTATGTTTATTTATGTATTAGATGCATGATCACATAGCTTAATGTTGAAATAAGGCTAATAAATTGTGTTAGGATGTTTTGGAAGTATAAACACAACATGCTTGTAATTAGGTCAAAGATGTTCATGTTGGACATGGAACAATTAATTAGAGTTTGGAACTCTTTATTAAAGCTTAGAGCTATGGCTACCATTCTAGAATCACTTGACCACCTTTCGGTGACCTAGAATTGTTCACGAGACATTTCTTATTGGGATTCTAATTTGATTTGTGTAATGGATTCAAAATTTACGCAAGTGCTATTTAGAATAAATTTATATTTTTGTAAAAACATTTGATATTTTGAAAAACTTGATTTTTATTCTATAACATGTGTTAATGTTGGTTTTGAAATTAAAAATTAATTTTGGGTGTTTTTTTAGGTTTTAGGGAAGACCGGAAAAGAATTAGGGTCAAAGACCCTAATTCATTCAGCTCACATCCAGTGAACTGAATGAAAAGGAAACAATGAATTAAAAAAAAAGTGTGGAGACCTGATTGCTACATTGCGTGTTTATGTTCGTTCGGGAGTTTCCGGACTCCGATTCAGTCCCGATTTTTTCCTATACACTTGTAATAGAATATAGTATTTCACTAAATAATTTAAAATTACACCCATACTTGATATCCATGGGTTAGACCCATTTTCGCTGCCCAAGCACCGATTCGACCCTAGGGGTTCCACAACTGCCCCAACACAAACCTGGAGGTTTTCTCTCTCGAGTTGATCGACGAACTTCAGGAGCTTCAAACTCAATTGGTTCTGGTACCTCGTGCTCTGGTGTTGCTCCAGAAGAATCTAGATTTTCTTGTTCTGAATTATTTTCCACCAGTACTTATGTACTTTGTTTTGAAGTGTTATCATTTTCTTCTTTATGTAGTTGATCTTCTGCAAATATCACATCCCTGGTGATGATGATCTTATGGGTAGTGGTATCCCACAAGCGATACCCCTTTACTCCATCAGCATAAGCTAAGAAAATATATTTTCTAGATTTTAGATATAGCTTTGTTCTTTCTTGAGTGTTGTACATCACGTATATAGGACAACTAAAAATGTGAAGAGATGGGTAATCATCTGATTTTCCGCTCTACATCTCCATCGGTGTCTTCAAATCATTGGTGTTGATGGAGATCTATTTACAACATAACATGATGTATGAACTGCTTATGCCCAAAAGCATTTTGGTAGACTAGCTATTCTGAGCATAACTCTTACTCTTTCCAGCAGCGTTCTATTCATCATTTCCGCCATACCATTTTATTGAGGAGTGTATGGTGTAGTAATTTTCCTTTTGATGCCTTCTTGCTGACAATATGCATCAAAATCCTTGCTGTAATATTCTCCTCTATTATCTGTCCTTAAACACTTGATTCTCCTTCTAGTTTCAACTTCAATTTGTGCTTTGAAATTTTTAAGAACTGGTATCACATCTGACTTGTTTTTGATCGGGTACACCCATCATCTTCTAGAAAATTCGTCAATAAATGATACAAAATACTTTGCTTTCCCCATAGATTGAACCAATGCTTCTCAAACATCAGAGTGAATCCATTCTAAAATGGTTTTACTCCAGGTACTTGACTTGATGAATTTTAATCTGTTTTGCTTACTTGTAACACAATGCTCACAAAACGGTAGACTAACTGCTTTTAAGCCTGGGAGTAACTTTTGATTAACAAGAATTTTCATTTTATGTTCTGACATGTGGCATAGTTTCTGGTGCCACAATATAAAAGCTTCCTCTCCATAATCCAGTGATGCTACTGATGCAGTTGCTTCTTGAATTGAGTCTCCCAAGAGCATATACAAGTTTGCTGAGATCTTTTCAACTTTCAAGACAGTAAGTGCTCCTTTCACCATTTTTAATACCCCATTTTCAACAACGATTTTGTATCTGAGGTCATCTAATTGTCCAATTGACAGGAGATTTTTCTTCATTCCCACAAGCGAACATCTTGTACAGTACAAATAGTACCATCAAATATCTTTATTTTGATGGCTCCAATCCCAACAATTTTCAAGGGATGATCATTGCCTATAAAAACCGATCCTCCAGATATAGGTTCATAATGACATAATCATTCTCTCCTAGAGGTCATGTGCCATGTTGCTGTAGAATCAACCAATCATGCATCACTTAGCTATTTTCTGTTATCATTGGACATCATTACTACTCCACTGTAAAGTGTGCCACCTTCTTCAGAAGTACTTACAACACATCCTTGAGATTTTATTGCATCATGATCTTTTTCTGTACATTTTTCAGATTCCAATGATCTTTCTTGATGTGCCCTTTCTCGCCACAGTTGTAACATTTAACATTCTTCTTACTTTTTGATTTCGATCTGCCATGGTTTTGACTCGTACTTAAGCCACGTTCTGTTGATCTCCCTCTTGTCATCGCCAATGCTTCTACTTGTTGCGAACTAGATGATTTGTCTTCCTTAGTTTTGCGTCTAGACTCTTCTTCCAGAGTAGCAGCTTCAACTTCGTCAAAGACTAGATTACCAGTGACAACATTACTTGTCAAGTTGATGATAAGTTGATCATACGAATCAGACAGACTTTGAAGTAGAATCTTCGCACGTTCATTTGTTGATATACTATAATCCAACACAGTGAGTTGGGAAAATAGTGTATTCAAGTTATTGATGTAATTCGTCATGGATGTGGACTCACTCATTTGAAGAATATAAAGTCTTCTCTTTAAGAAGACTTTGTTGTGTAGTGACTTGACCTCGTACAATTTGGTAAGTGCATCCCAAATCTCTTTTGCAGTAATCTTTTCTGCAACGCTGGATAACATAGAATCTGCTAAGGCTAGATGCAGGTTGCCTATAGCGTTTTCATCCATATCCTTTCATTTTTTATCAGTCCTTCCATCTGGTCTCTCTCCAATTGACGTCAAGCAATTGTCTTTTCTCAAGATTGCTTTTATTTTAAGTTTCCATTGGGAAAAAGTGCTCCATTTGAACTTCTCAATTTCGAACTTTCCTGCCATGTTTCTGATAACGATCAGCTTCTCACTTGAACCGCCTTTTACTATTTCACCGTGAATAGTACCGTATAAAATATATTATACATGAATAGTATCGTATACGTGAATAATATTGTATATGTGAATAGTATTGTATACATGAATATTATCGTATATGTGAATAATACTATACCGTATATGTGAACAGTTTCTGTGAACAGTAACCCTGAACCTGAAGCGATGATACCACTGTTAGGGGATCGTTGGCTGAAGTTGGCGCGCAAGTAAATTGAAATTGAAAATAATTGTTAGTTCAGAAGGCTTTGCCTACCATATAACAGTACAATAATAATTATGAGGCTTAGCCTACCATAAATATTAACAATAAAATACAGAAACGAGACACAGATTTAACATGGTAAAACTCTCAATGTGAGGGAAACATCCACGGGCAAATGTAAAATGATTTCACTATAGTGGAAAGAATTTTACAACCTCTCTCTAAACACAAGGAGTGAATAATCTCATACTCTCTTATAATAGAAGAACTACAATTCTCTCTCAAACTCGAAGAAATTATATTCTCTCTCTTAGAATACAGAGGATTTGGTTGAGAATGAAATGAAGAAAATAATGAAATGAAACCTCTATTTATAGGCATGAGATTCACTGTGCAAATGGTGAATTCTAATTTCTTATTATTTTCTTTCTTTTTAAATATGTATGACCCACCCAAAATAATTAATGTATTTTTTAATATAAAATTATTATGCTTGCTTTCGGTGTCTTTTTTTTTTTTTTTTTTTTTGCCATTCATATGCCTTTGGCTCCAGCAATGAGTATTATTATTAATTTGGATATCATTCTGTGAAAGATATGGGAGAAAACAGAGTTGATATTTGTATGGAAGCAAGCTGATGTGTGCCTCCTTTCTTTGTTGTTGGCTGTGAATGAATTGTGTCTGTTCAATCCATTTTCAACCAGGCCTCCCAAATCTTGCTGCTTAGTGAAACTTGACCATTTACAATTATTAGCTCATGCATTAATTAATGCTATTGTTATATGATTTGATTTGATTTGCTTTGGTTAGATAACAGACATGGGAAACACTCATGGATCAAGAGTCATTCAAGTGAAGAGAGATTCCGGTAACATCAAAATTCTCTTTTTTTGTTCTTGTTATGATTTTGATTATTTAAATGCAAGTTCTAATATCTTTTTGCTCCAAATACATTGATTGATCACTTTTAAGGTACACATGTCTCAATCACTGCCTGGGTATTGACATTCCCAAGTTTTGACCAAGTACGCTTATGTGTCGGAATGGAGCAGCTGATAGAATTACCAATGTTGTAACTTAACTTTGATGACTTGAAAAATTAGGTGTTAATTTGTTTCCAATGTTTTGCTGACTTTTAGTTATTTTGTTAATGATACTTACGTGTCTCAATCTCTTTCGCTTGTTTGTATTTTTGCTATATGTCGTGAAGCATGCCTCTGTCTGGGGATATTTGGTAGTGTATGTGTATTTGGTAGGATGATTGACAATGTGTTAGGATAGATTCGGGTCGTCTTTTGGACTAGTGTTTGGCTTGATGTTTTTTAGGAAATGGACTTGCTGTTTTGTGAACATTGATAAGGTGCATAGAGACCATATGTTCAGTTATTGGCTTTTTAGTGAAACCTCTTTGGCGATGCCTTCAAGACCTCAAACTTCTTATGAAGAGCCTTTCTCAAGCTCGGAAATACCAAAGATAGAGACCCTACTACTACCCCTACCTCTTCCGAAAACGAGCAAGATATTCATCACCACCGGATTCCCCGGAAGGATCCGGAACCCGACGAACTTGACCACGGCTTTGGACATGAATCAGCCCTCGAAGATAACGGATGATGACCTGGAGTTGCTTCGACAGCGTTACAATATCCGAATAGACATTATCCTTGCGGTTCCTCATCCATCGGATCAGGCAAGCCAACCAGACGAGGGCTCGGTGGCCATTCTTCCGGATTTTTTTGAATGTGGACTTCGGCTGCCAATTCAACCCTATTTTGGCTGGTTATTGGCCGAGATGGAGATCGCTCCTTGTCAACTCAGCCTAAATAGTTGGAGAATATTAGCCGGCTTGCACGTAATCTAGCATTGCGCAGGCCTTGGTGAGCCGACCCTTTAGGAGGTGAATAGGCTATATAGATTAAAGGCCAACCCCAAAACACACCACGGTTGGTATTATCTCTCCGCCTACGCTGAATCATCAAACATCGTCTCCAAGCTCCATGACTCCAACAAAAATTTCAAAGATTTATGGTTCTGGGCCTCGGAAAAGTGGGGTCGGCCCCTGACTACATATGAAGAGGAGACTTTGATCCCAGACATCTTCAGAGCAGGAGGTTAGGAATCTAACTCTTAGTGTTCTTGCTCCTTCTTTTCTCGTTAAAATTCTAACTCATTAACCCTTCTCAGCCTGCTGGAGGGACGCTTATAAGGTTTCTCATCGGGTCCGTGCACGGATAAAGCATGCTTGGAGGTATGCTGATCACTGGAAGAAACTGGTTAACGACTCGGCCTTCCTTGAGTCGGGCCTTATTCAGACTGTTCCCCCGAAGGTCCCGGGGTGGATAGGTAGACTCTTACTGACCTCCCAACTAACCTCTTTATTTGCTAGACATAATAATGATTTTAAACTATCCAAATTCCGACCTGACCATGTTGTTGGCCGTGCTTCTGCAGGAATGTCGAAGAAACCAAAGTACCTTGAAGAATTGGGTAGTGTGACAAAGAAACGCGGCCAGTCCGGAGCTGGGCCCTCCCGGAAACGGCCCACAGCTACTGAGACCAAAAAGGTAGCTGAGGAAATGACCCAGCCGACCACCCAAAGTAGGGCTCATATCCCCAGGGCATCGCTACCAATCACCGCCCGACGTGCCAGTCCCCCAAGGCCTAAAAGAATGAGGAGACGCCTGATTGGGGCGGATGAGACCGAGCTTGCTCAGGAACTTGAAGAGGAGCAAATTCCGAGCAGAGGGCAAGCTATTCAAACAGAGAAGAAAATGCTGGAAGGTTCCTCCAAGAAGTGGAAGGGCACCGTGATACTCGGTGTTGAAGACCTCAACCCGGAAATAAGAGATGCCATTTCCCATTCCTAACGCTGTAACTGCCGAGGCCCCTCAAGTTGTTCATGAAGAAGCCAATGCCCCCCTTCCTGAGGCTGAGCCTAGCCATCCACTACCCGAACCTGCCGAAGAAGAACCAATTACCCCTGCGCGGGTTGATGAGAGGGGGTAACCAGCACGAGCCCCCATGTGAACTTTGATCAAAACAAAACTTTTGTAAAAACCTTCGTGTATTTTGCTACTTCCCATTTTTTGCACGTTTCCATCGCACCTTTTGGCTTCCATTTAAACTTTTGCAATCGTCATTCGCATGCCCCCTCAAATTATGGTGCACACAATAGAACCTTTTGTTCCTTTTATCCGGCGGGTACCTTCCGAAATTAGGTACCGCCAAAAGGCCTTTGCCTTGGATCTCCGTGGCGATTTGCCTCAATGGTTTATTTAGAGGGACATATGTTTCTTCTCTGATGACTTGGTTTACTTGCGCCGGAGCTTTCCTCTTCTGGTTGCTCGGGTGAATCAGCTTAAACTCCCTCTGCCTTGGAAGTGGTTCCCTGAACTCCCTGTTTGGCCTTCGGGGAGCTTCCACCTTTATCGTCATTCCCTTAGTAATCGTTCCTCTTCGGGATATTTTTCTTTCCTCTCCTCCAACAGAGCGAACCTCCGAGCTATCTCCAACGCGGTGGCATAATCTGGTGTGTCCTGAATTCGTAGGTAGGTTCCACAGCCTCCCACCCTTAGGGCCCCTTTTAAACTCTCCAGGGCCTCTAAAGACTCATATCCCCCGACCTCGAGCACCAATCTATGATATCATTCAATAAAACTTTCAGGATCTCGTCATCCTCCTGCTTGACGAGCCTCAACTCCCCGATTGTTTTCTTTGGGATGTCATGACCGGCATGGTGAATTGTCTTGGAAACTTTGCCAACCTTATTTCCTCCGTGAAGGGAGACTCAATCTCGCCGTCCTGGGCATCCCATGCATCAGCTTTAAAGCTCTCCTCTCACTTGGTCATTTCTTTTCTTAACCAAGCTTTCCTTTTGTCGTTGATGTTGTCGCGTTGTCCCCCGCGCACTTCCTTACGCCTGTCATTCTGATCACGATGCATGCCACGACTAGAAATTTCCCGTTCCACTCTATCATGCCTTCTATTTCTTCTTTTGATGTCGTGGGGGCTATCGTAGGAAGAGTCTGGTGATAGCCTTTCTTCTTCTTCTCCCATACATCCTCCGGCGGTAAATCTCTCCCCACCACCACAGGCCTCATCCCTTAGAGGTCTTTCCTCCTCGGTTCATCATCTTCGCTCGTATTTATGATCTTTTTTCCTTCAACTATCTCGCTTCTCTCTCGGCTGGTTCCAGCTTCAATTCTTTCATTATTCATCTTTTCCAGCTTATCCATCATGGACTTCAAGAGAGTTTGATTTTCCTCACTATCCTTCCTCATGTTTTCCTCCATCTTTTCCATCCATTCCGTAGTTGAGCTCTCTGACGATCGGTGATTTTTGCCTTCCGCCATCGTCTTGATACGTGAGTTACTTTTTGTTCAAATTCACACAGACGGCGCCAACTGTTGACGGCTGATTTTTGTCTCAGGGCAATATGAGAATATTACCCCCGGGACAATCCTCCCTCAATAGTGAATTTGTTTGGTTATGGGGGAACCAAAAGCAAACTTTGGCAAAAGGAAAAATAACACACAGATCAACACAAAATTTTAACGTGGTTCGGCGGATTGAATCCAACCTACATCCACGGGCCATGAAAACGGACGAGTATTTTTATTACAGGAATGTGCCCGGCCGACCTATTTAGTGATCGGTCGTGGTGGAAAACCAAGCAGTGTTCGAATACAAAGGTTACAAGATAACTCTCCACTCTTTCTTTGTAACTATTCCACTAACTAGTTTTTTCTCTTTTTGGTCTTTTTTCCTAATGTTCCCTCTTTTTTGCTAATACATCTTCCTTCTATTTATACTAGTGAAGAGGCAGTGATACTATTGGACAATTATGACCTATAGCGTCACTATTTATACAGATCACAGTGTTGTTGTACAAATTAACTATGTGACAAAGGAGATTGCACTCTTATCATTTATGATTAGATCACCTAGATATATAAATGATGAGAGGTCCTATGATTTGTTCCTGGATTGAATGATATAAGACATATATCAATCCACGAAGGATAAATCATTAAATATCCCTAGTCAGAGTATTATCGAGATTGGACATCGATAATACGTAAAAGACTAGTATTACACTTGTGCGTGTTGTGAGGGCACAACGGCATAGTTCTTATATATTGGGTATATGATACTCATGCAAGTGTAAGAGGTTGTGTTTTACCGATGGTACGGGAACAGCTTCGCTCTGGATAGACCCATTCGGAATTCCAATGGTAGTATAACTATGTGTCTATGGAATTCGAAATCAGGGTAGGTGTATTTGGTCTTAATATGAGACTTGCACCGCTAATACTTACTTGCGACAATCAATATACTTTGGTTGCTGTCGTCCAGGACTTTAACAGATTCTGTGTACGCCAATACTACTGGGTATTTGAGAATCGTAGTGTATTGGGTGTGATGTCAAGATGGAAGTATCACTCCAGTTATAGTGGAGATGATGGTCACGTAGGATACGGGACTGGTTCTCTTAAATGCTTGCAGCTGTCAGGATAAAATAACAAGGTCAGGTTATCTGATTATAGAGACTAGTTAACAGACATCCGACATGTGCTTCGTACGGGGCAGACACAATTCCAGCCCCAGGCCTAGCACGTGATCATTTCATACTGGATCGGAATACACAATATACTGCGTATACTACGCCTGATGTAGATCGCTTATTCCTGTAAGCATGTTTCTGGAGAATTGGGTAGGCATGGCGCTTTGCTAGAAGCCAACATTGTCTTGTAAATCGGTACAAACGTAGTACGAGGTACTTACATGTTCGGATAGTCCGACGACCCGATTTTCTGCCAACATATCTGGGGATCTCATGGGTCACTTCCCGAAGATTCACCGATGATGTATGACTCGCACTTTATTAATCTGGGATTAATTTATGATGAGAGAGAGAATTAATCTGGGATTAATTACGGAGATATTTTATCTGGGATAAAATATCAATTAAAGAGAGATAACGATTAATTAGAATTAATCGGCAAATTAATATATTCGATATATTAAACGAAATTGAATTTCGACGCGGAATTAAAATTAGATTTTAATTCGGGCGAACGAGTTAATTTAGAATTAATTCATAAGCGACGTGAATAGTGATTTCCCTATGCGTAATCGTTTAATTACGTCGCAATGGAAAATTCGTTAATTTGGAATTAGCGATCCCGAGCTCGGGATTGTTTGCGAGCGCATTCCCATTTCGAATTCGAGTGCGGCACGCAAGTCAAATCAAGTATCAAATCGATAGTCGCATCAAGCGTCAAATCATCATGTCACTTTGAGTGATGTGAAAATTGATTCATGAGTGATGTGACTTGATGGAGGTGGGTGAAAAGTGAAAAGGCTTGTACCTTTGACTTTTTAGAAAATTAAAAGTGGTATATGTTTTTAATTTTGGAAATTAACAAACACCTTTTACGCATTTTATTTTGCCCTCCTCTCTCTCTTGAAACCTTCACGTTTTGGAGCCCAAAACGCTCCTCTCTCTCAACACGGTCTTGGACCAATTTTCTTCTCAAAATGTTCTGGTTTTGCCGAGAGAATAAGGAAGATGGAGATGGTGATTTTTGTGGCAAAAATCACCAAGAGCTAGCACTCAAAAGAGGAAATACATAGGTGATAGGGAAACCATCTCATGAGCAAGGAATCACCATTGTTGAAGCTTGGAGCTTGAAGATGAAGATGGAGTCCAAAATCCACCATGGCCGAAATCATGAAGCCCAAACCAGTGGGTTTACCGTGAGCATGATAGAAGAGGAGAGCATGAAGTGTTCTTCGTAGCATCCCATCCAATCGATGTGAGTATGATTCCGCCATTCTCCTTGTTGTATTCACTCGTTTTATGCTTTATAAATGATCCTTGGGACTTGATTGAAACCCAACAATGTTATCTTGAGCCATTTGAGCTTGAAACGAAAATTAGGGTTCTTGACTAAATTTGGGGCTTTTTGATTTAAGCATGTTTTTGACAAATTGTTTGTTTAAATATGCTTGTATATGGATAACTTAGAGTTATATGTAATCAATTTGTTAAAAAAAAAATTGGATTAATTTTCCCCAATTTGCTTAGTGTGGCCGAAAATTGTAACATCTCTAATGTCTTGGTTTTTTGATTTTTTAATCATTGGATGTGTTGGAAATCAATTGGGGATGTTGATTTAAGTTTGAATTGGATTCAATTGGATTGGATTTAAATTTGGACACAAATCCCTCTTTGGCCGAGACTTAAAGCATGTATATATGGGTTGATTTTGATCAAAATGTGTTGGACACTTATTGATGTAATTGAGCATGATAATTGTTTAAATTGTGTTTTGGAAATGTTGATTTATGTAATTAATTATGTTAAGCACTTTAGGTTAATTGAATTATAAAATTGGATTTTTATAATTTATTTAATTGGGCCTTAAATTGGATTTGGGCTTATTATGTTGTAAAAAGGGCTTATTGGGCTTTGTTGTACAAAGTTGGGTTTAGGCAAAAATTGGTTGGATCCAATTGGGCCCAAAACCACATCCATAAAGCCCAAATGCGACTAATGGACCTTTAAAATTTAATTGGGCCTAATGGGCCTAAATTGATTTCTGGGCTTATGGGGTAACTCCCGGATTGGATTTTGGTTATTCGGTTTGACCCGAGTTGACCAAAAGTCCATGCCTTAAAGAAATTAATTAAAAGCCCATTAGACTTTAATTAAATTAATATTGGATATTAATCGGGCTTTGAGATCCATAACGATAAAATTTGGAATTTAAGTCGTAAAAGTTCAATAATAAAGTGTAGTATTTAATTTGGAATTAAATAGCGAATTAGTATTAAATACAAATTGAATTGGATTTAATTATGTAATTTAATTTAATTCGAGAATTCGTACTTTGAGTACTTATTCGCAAAAACGAGTTTGACTCGAGCAAAATCAAATCGTTGTTTGAACATTGGATGATCACTAATTATCAGATTAATTAATTTGATTAGATTGATTGATAACATGCTTGTGTGAATACATGATTGTGATGCATGAATAATGTATATCGGATGGATATTAGAAGGGTGGGGCAATTTTAGAAATTTTGTAATAAATTTGATTTATTAATTGGACCTGCGAGTCCAACCTTATCACCTCCATACTCTTTGTATTCTCTTCTCACCTATTCCCCTCAATGTAAATGAGGTTTCTTTAGAAGTGTAGTGTAATGGGTAGAAGTAATACATGTGCTAGCTGGAGAGAGAAAATGAGATATTTGATCTAGGATCAATGTAAAGTATCCATCCGCATATCATTATTATTTATTTATACGCGCTTTATTATGTGTTTAAAATGCATGTTTAAGGGTGTATGATTGAGACCTTAAAAAGATAATAAATTGGTTGCCAATTTGCATGCGAAAAACCCTCGCTAACATATTAAGCGTCTTTACTTCCATTGAGTGATTCTCACTCAAGATCCGAGACGGCATTGGTTTGTTGGCCAAAGTCAAGGCATTTGTCTGTCGAAGATGTGTTTGAATCACGAAGGCTTTGTTCTATATCAGTGTCTTGTCCAAGTTGTGGTTTTTTGGCCAAAGTCAAGACCACTTCTTGTCCATCGACATTGATTACGAAGCTTTCCATGGTCAATGGGTCGCGCTTGACTGAGATCACTAAGTTTGTTGTGCCAAAGCCAAGGCTTAGTTGATTCAGAGGAAAAAGGTTAGGTAATACATTGGATGTATTGGCATATATAAGATATATGTTTCAGACTTGGATGTCCCCCTACCGGATCTAGGAATTGGATTGGATCCAATCGATCTTAGAGATCTACCTAGTTAATTATCATACAATTTGTTGGCCAAAGTCAAGATTGTGTGATATTTAACGGGATCCTAGCCCACTAGGAAAACACGGTTTCCCGAGTACTCGACAGAGGGTTAGAGGCTCAACGAAAAATAGTGGGAGGCAAGAATTGAATTTGCAATATTCGTTCAATTACTCGCCATACGCGCTCAAACAATATCATTCGTCAAATCAATTAAATGTTTGTTGGACTAATATTTAAATTGTTGTTTTAATTAAAGCAGTTGGACTGTATTATATTTGATTATATAATTGGATTATAGTAATCAATATATTTGAATTAATTAATTTCAATTTACAGTTGATTTTATAATTGGATTATAGTAATCAATGTAATTGAGGTTAATTAATTTAAATTATATTTGATTATATAGTTGGACTATAATAATCATTATAATACATAGTATCACAAATCTTTGATTAAATAGTTAGACTATTAGAAATCAAGAGAATGAAAGATTATTGTTTAAAACATATTCCTGGGTGAAAAATGTATTTAAACGACTATAATTTTCAAATTGGGAATAAAGTTTCAGGATGGTCCTGGAAAATAATAAGTTATTTTATTTGATAAAATAATGTATTAAGCCTAAGCCCGGAGTTAAGCAAATAGTAGAGCATGATCTTTGGAAGATTCGTGTGATGATAACTTAAGTGCTTAATCCATTAA
The DNA here is from genome assembly GCA_019454045.1 of Zanthoxylum bungeanum. Taxonomy (NCBI): domain Eukaryota; kingdom Viridiplantae; phylum Streptophyta; class Magnoliopsida; order Sapindales; family Rutaceae; genus Zanthoxylum; species Zanthoxylum bungeanum. The sequence goes on along the minus strand of SKCR01035348.1, from coordinate 9,518 downwards.
GCTTGTCGTAGTAGACTCCTTAATTTCTGAATCAGAACTAAGGATTAAATCCTTAAAGTATGATAAAGAAATTGAAGGATCTTCAAAGAATCTATCCTTAGATTTCAGAAGTACTAAATTGCAATAAATAACTCTTGGAGAGTTAATGACTATTCTCAATGAGATAAAGTCAAAGTTTGCAATTAGGCAAGTAGCGCAAGGCGCACCTTACTTCGATATTCTAGAAGGCCAAGGCTTGGCCAAAGGCTTCTGAAGTGTTGACAAGGGCAAAGGCAAAATCATTATAATCTTCTAGGAAGATAAAAGGACATATCCCAAGAAGGAATTGAAGACGAGCAAGGCTCTGACTTCAAATATGTCTGTCATAATTATGTTGACTACTAGTATTGAAATTAGATTTAAATACTTAGTGTGGTACATAAATATATATTGATGTTCAGAATCTGTTTTGAACAGGATACTGACTTCAATAGAGATTTATCTGCGATTTGGAAACGGGATGAAAGTCGCTGTTTTAACCGTAGATACCTAAATTTAGGAACTACCCTCGGGTGTGTACCAATTAGGAAACTGTTAAATGTAACTAGTTTGACTAGAAACATTATCTTTATATCAGTGTTTAATCCGTTGCGGATTGAACCTTTATATTTTAGAACACTAAAGTGTTTCATCATATAAAGATGATATTAAGATAAACACATTAGATGTGAATAACAGTATTTATATTTAGAATATAAATAAATCTCACACGTATAACATGACAAACAATAGCTCAAACTGATTTGATCAGGAGAAACTTAAAAAGTGGAAATGTTGTCTGGGACACATTAAACAAGAATCGTATATCCACACTTTTGAAGAGTGGGTACTAGGACTAATTTGATTTCAATCAAATAAAGTCTACGAATCTAGTTTATTGGGCAAAGTGCCTATAACACCTTTACTTGGTAAAAGTGTAAATGTCACTGATCTGATAGCCATAGTTCATAGTGAAGCAAGTGGGCCCATGTCTAGCTAGGATAGAGGTGGATATGAATATTTCATGACCTTTACAGATGTGACATCTCGTTATGGTTATGTGTTTCTTTTGAAGAACACAACTCGGAAACTTTTAAAGTTTCGATACGAAATAGACAAACAGATCGGCTGAAGTATTATACCGTCATGGTAAGACCGTAATGGAAAATACTTAAGCAATAAGTTTCTTACATACTTGAAAGAGTAAAGTATTCTTTCAACGAGGACTCCTCCCGGAACATGTCATTGTGACGGTGTGACCGAACTGAGTAACTGAATTTTGTTAGACATGATTAGGTTAATCACGAGTCGCTCTGAGCTACCATTTCCTTCAACGGATACGCTAAACAGTGCAAGAACTTATTTTGAATAAGGTTCCATTAAAGTCTGTTTGACAGATATCATATTAGATATGAACGGGAAAGAAATCGGGTTTCACATTCCTGATAATTTGGATATGCTAGGCATTTGTTGGGATGATACCAAACTAAAACCCAAATTGGATAAGTGCCAATTGTAGGTTATCCTAGGGATACCATAAGTATAGTACTTATACATCTCACCAGAGAACATTAGATTGTTGCTCACCATGCGGTTTTCCTAAGAGGAATACCGATATGCAGTGGTAAGTGGGAGGATAGTAAAACTCGATACAAATCGGAGTAATACTGTTCAAGGCACAGATCCTTAAATGGAACATAAATAGTTCATCAAGGATGAAACTATTACCAATAATCTTCGAATACACAAGAACCGCGTAAGTCGAAAGAGTCAGAAAACAACCTGGGGTATGGGTTTCTGATCTAACCTCGAAAAGATGTCTATCTTTAGAGATATACCAACTGACTACGTATGAGGTAGTGATACAAGGTATCGACTCCCGATTATGACAAAGTGTCATGAGTCCGAAATGGATTCCATGTATATCAATAAGTTTGGATACTAGTTGATGTACCGCAAGGCATTGTGCCTATCGGTACTGTATAAGTCTTTAAGGAAGACATACATGGAAGGCAACATACCACGTATAAAACTATGCTTTTAGCGGAAAGGTATCGTTATCAACATTGTGTTGATTTCGATTCAACCTTTTACCTGATGCCATGGTAAATCCATTTGGATAATGCTTGCTAATGATGCATGTTTCATAGATGAAATATGTCAGCTTAACGAGAAAATCGCTTTCCTGAAAAGGAAACCTTTTGGAGGATATTTATAAAATCCTGTCGGTTTTGTCGTACCAAAACTAGCAAACAAGGTTTGCAGGTTAATCGATCCATGTTTGGATTGAAGCAAGCATAAGTTCTTGGAATTATCGTTTTGATGTAATCATAATGGTTTATGATTTAATTCAAAACGAAAAGATTCTTGTGTATATAAGAGGGTTAGTGGGAGCGCATTGACAGTGAATGTCCTACAATAATGATAATATGTCATTTCTTGGAAATGAGATTCCCATAACTAGCGGTGAAAGCTTGGCTTTCATGAAACTCTCCGTGAACTCGTACATTGAAAAGTGTACGTGACCTGGTGTCTCATACGCTTTGAGCATATGAATCACAAATGAGCCAATCCATGTGATAGTCACTGGATTGATGTTGAGAACATCTGTTAGTATCTTAGAGAACAAAGGATGTTGTCTTAACATCTGGAGATGGAGAACTTGAAGTGACTGGGATCACTGCTACAAGTTTCCCAACAGATAAAACGGTTCTATACAGTTTGAATAACGGTACAGTGAGCTGGAAATCTTCCAAGCAAGATACTGTTACCGAATAAACAACAAATGCAGGTCATTGCTGCAGCTGAGGCAGCAATAGAAGCCTTCTGGGTCGATAAATATATCTAATTAGATTAGATATAATTATGTTAGCAGCTGAGCTAGGCGTCAGCACAGGCTAAAGAATTAATGGTCTCATCAACGATCCAAACAAATACTTCGATATTCATCTGATTCGTTCGGATCATACATCGTGGCGATGTGATGATTGAATAAATCGTATCAGACGATAATCATGAAAATCCGCTGACGAAAGCATTTCTCAGCAAATTTGAGCGAACCGTACATAGTTCGGGTGGTAGACACTCGAGTGACTGGCTATAGGCCAAGTGGGAGATTGTTGGACAATTATGACCCATAGCGTCACTATTTGTACAGATCACGGTGTTGTTGTACAAATTAACTATGTGACAAAGGAGATTGCACTCTTATCATTTGTGATTAGATCACCTAGATATATAAATGATGAGAGGTCCATATGATTTGTTCCTGGATTGAGAATGATATAAGACAGTATCAATCCACGAATGATAAATCATTAAATATCCCTAGTCAGAGTATTATCGAGATTGGACATCGATAATACGTAAAAGACTAGTATTACACTTGTGCATGTTGTGAGGGCACAACGACATAGTTCTTATATATTTGGGTATAGGATACTCATGCAAGTTTAATAAGAGGTTGTGTTTTACCGATGGTACGGGAAACAGCTTCGCTCTGGATAGACCCCTTCGAATTCCAATGGTAGTATAACTATGTGTCTATAGAAAACCAAAATCATGGTAGGTGTATTTGGTCTTAACCTGAGACTTGCACCGCTAATACTTGCGACAATCAATATACTTTGGTTGCGGTCGTCCAGGACTTTAACAGGTTCTGTGTACGCCAATACTGGGTATATTGAGAATCATAGTGTATTGGGTGTGATGTCAAGATGGAAGTATCACTCCAGTTATAGTGGAGATGATGGTCACGTAGGATACGAGACTGGTTCTCTTAAATGCTGCAGCTGTCGGGATAAAATGACAAGGTCAGGTTTATCCGATTATAGAGACTAGTTACCAGACATCCGACATGTGTTTCGTACAGGGCAGACACAATTCCAGCCCCAGGCCTAGCACATGATCATCTGATACTGGATCGGAATACACAATACTATGTATACTACGCCTGATATAGATCGCTTATTCCTGTAAGCATGTTTCTGGAGAATTGGGTAGGCATGGCGCTTTGCTAGAAGCCAACCTTGTCTTGTAAATCGGTACAAACGTAATACGAGGTACTTACGTGTTCGGATAGTCCGACGACCCGATTTACTGCCAACATATCCGGGGATCTCATGGGTCGCTTCCCGAAGATTCACCGATGATGTATGACTCGCACTTTATTAATCTGGGATTAATTTATGATGAGAGAGAGAATTAATCTGGGATTAATTACGGAGATATTTTATCTGGGATAAAATATCAATTAAAGAGAGATAACGATTAATTTAGAATTAATCGGCAAATTAATATATTCAATATATTAAACGAAATTGGATTTCGACGCGGAATTAAAATTAGATTTTAATTCGAGCGAACGAGTTAATTTAGAATTAATTCGTAAGCGACGTGAATAGTGATTTCGCTAGGCGTAATCGTTTAATTACGTCGCAATGGAAAATTCGTTAATTTGGAATTAGCGAACCCAAGCCCGGAATTGTTTACGAGCGCATTCCCATTTCGAATTTGAGTGCGGCACGCAAGTCAAATCAAGCGTCAAATCGATAGTCGCATCAAGCGTCAAATCATCATGTCACTTTGAGTGATGTGACAATTGATTCATGAGTGATGTGACTTGATGGAGGTGGGTGAAAAGTGAAAAGGCTTGTACCTTTGACTTTTTAGAAAATTAAAAGTGGTATATGTTTATTAATTTTGGAAATTAACAAACACCTTTTACGCATTTTATTTTTCCCTCCTCTCTCTCTTGAAACCTTCACGTTTTGGAGCCCAAAACGCTCCTCTCTCTCACACGGTCTTGGACCAATTTTCTTCTCAAAATTTTCTGGTTCTGCCGAGAGAATAAGGAAGATGGAGATGGTGATTTTTGTGGCAAAAATCACCAAGAGCTAGCACTCAAAAGAGGAAATACATAGGTGATAGGGAAACCATCTCATGAGCAAGGAATCACCATTGTTGAAGCTTGGAGCTTGAAGATGAAGATGGAGTCCAAAATCCACCATGGCCGAAATCATGAAGCCCAAACCAGTGGGTTTACCGTGAGCATGACAGAAGAGGAGAGCATGAAGTGTTCTTCGTAGCATCCAATCCAATCGATGTGAGTATGATTCTGCCATTCTCCTTGTTGTATTCACTCGTTTTATGCTTTATAAATGATCATTGGGACTTGATTGAAACCCAACAGATACCCCTTCTAGATGATATCCCTTATGTGAAACCATTAATGACCACAAGGCTGAAAATATCTTGCTTCATTTATCATTATGTCCTATCACCTTATATTGTGATGATGACATCTTATCCTGTAATAATCACTGGGTCACATTGCCTTATCTTGTAATGATGAGGCGGTGGGAAATATCTTATCATCAAGTCGGTCTCTTTGAGGTCGGTTAGCATGACCTACCGACCTGCCGTGCTGAACTGGTCGGTCACGACTGCCAACATAGCTTATGTCATTTGGTCGACATTTCCCCCATGGTCGGGTCGGTCTGACTAACAGAAAGTCATCTATGAAACGGTGTCATAAGTTTATGAGGGACCATCTTATACTAAATTCTCCCTATAAATATAGAAGAACTATTGTAATTTATTATAATGTGATTCACTACGCCCAAAAAAATATTTTTACTAATATTAAATTAATGGTGATAAGACACTAGTTATTAGTGTCAGTAATTTTCTAACAACACAATATCAATAATATTCTAACACAACAATATCAGTGATATTTTGACACGAAAATATCATTAATATACTGATACTTAAACATTACTAAAATATTGATACTAAAACAGTACTATAATATTGATACAATTTTAAATATCAATATTTTATGTTACCATTTAATGTCAATAAACTATGTTACCATGTTATAAAAAAAAAAAAAATTAAAAATATATATCTACTTTTTCCTGTTTTATAATACATACCTAAAATTTAAACTAATATAACCAAATATCACATAGCATTGGATCTAAATTCATAAAAGCATCTCATAAATTCAACATTCTTACAAAAGTCGGGTAAAATAACATCTTGATTCCAAACTAAACACAATATTCTTAGTTATATGGCCATTAGCCAACAATTCCAACAAAAATATTAGATAAGTATTCAATTAATACAAAAGTAACTACCACCATTGATCCAAAATCTCACTTCCAACATATACCATCTGCCTTTCTAGCAATTTCATTTCTGCAAGAAAGAAGAAGAAGAAGAAGAAGAAGAAGAGGAAAAAAAAAAAAAAAAAAATTGCAAATACATTAACAACCAATAATTCCAAATAACCAACAATTCTAATCTCACAAAAAAATTCTTGATTACTAAATTATTATACATCTAGTAAATACTCAAGATGGAACCATACTACCAATAAGAATACAAATAATATATATATATATAAAATAATATATATATATATATATATATATATTGTATCAGACCTTGAAAGTGATTCTGGCTGAAGATCAAAGCTTGGGGTGAAAGGGATTGAGGAAAACTAAACAGATGAGTCTTAAGGGGACTCGAAAATGTGACAGACAAAGGAACCTTAGCTGATTAGCTTGCAGTTTCGACATCCATGTAGGAAGAGAAAACTTGCAAAGAAAAGATATCAAATGTAAGCATGACTTGGCCGAAGAAGCAGTGGCAATTGAGAAATCAACTCTGCCTATCAAAATGGAGGATGTCAAGAGCACCAATGCTCCAAATAGAACTTAACAAGAATGAAGAGATCATCAAGCTCCTGCTTGTCATCAGGAGTAATATCTTTGGCATGCAACTGTGCCAAACAATTCCATATCCTGAAAATTTGAGATAGGCAGGAAAAGAAAAGGTAAGGGCAAAAACCAAGCCATTCGCCAGAAGGATATGGGATTTTTTCCTTACACATTCATGAAGATCTTCACATGAAAAAGAGTGGAAATTTTGATTTAATTTTTAAATGAAAATGTGGAACTACTATAAGAATCATGAATAAACAAACCTTGCATGTTTCTGAAGCAAAGACCTACGGACTGATTTGAGTAGGATGAGCAGTCAAGACTAGATCTACAATTTGATTCCTCGGAGCATCGAAAATCTCCTAAGAAGATTTCTTTAACTCTCCCACAAGTCTCTTGAAAGTTTCTTCAATGTCTGATTCAGTTGTAGCTGAGTTGTCATCAGCAAAATCACCATTTTCAACTTCTTGATCCTTCGATGATGAGCAATATGAAGCTCCTCAGTCAAGTTGGCCAAATTAAGCATGTGAGAGAAAGCTTTATCAATGAAAGAGTGAATCCAATCCAAACTGTGAATCCCAATAAAATAGCGTAAAAGCAACTAAAACATCCAATATTACAACTAAGTAAACATTATCTCAATACGATCCTCTCGGATTAACTGATATTTCAATCAAAATTAAACTAAAATTCTCATAAATAAAATAGTACTCAGAACACATGACTATCAATAATTGCCAATCACCACATCAAACAAAATCAACAATTTGAAAATCAAATTTGATCACTTTATTGGCTCTGCCACTACTATTATAGAAAATATCATTAGATACTGAAATTTTAGCCGACAATTTGCTATCCTAAACCCTAGAATTTTTCTGCTATCGCATGATCTATTACACAGAGATCAAAATAGAAAACTTAAATTCACATTAATGTAGAGGAATTTGATCGAAAGTAAAATGTTAATGGTGTTTTCAGGCACTATGTTATTTAAGCAGCACGACAGGGGTAAAAAAGGTAATTCACTTCTCAGTCAAGATTATTGATGCCGACCCGACCACTAAAGAGTCAACAGTAAGGGGCCGGGAACTTTACGGTTAGTGACCGAGCACTTGAGTTCAAGATGACCGGGCAATTATCAGGTCGACAGCAGCATTCTCAGTACAAAAGACTATTATGACCGACCACATGAAGATCGAGCATAGGGCAAGACATGTTCGGGAAAATAAGGCATTCTATCCATATGAGATAAGATAATAAGTTATCCTACTTTCATGGGGTAAGCTAGTAAGTCAATGTCCTAGTATGATAAAGGAAGTAAATGTAGTTTTTGACTAGGAATCCTTATGGAAAAAGGGAATAGTTTTGACTAGGAAATTCTTGTACAAATAGGAATATGATTTCTTCACCATTATAAATAGGAGGGTAGAGTGACTGTAGAGGAAGAGAAGAGAACCAATATCATCATCAGAATCACCAAGCTCTGACTTGTAAAAACACAAAGAACGGTCTGAGAAGTGCATTTGAATAATAAAAGTATCATCTTGTTTGTGCCCGTGGACGTAGGTCGGATCCAACTCCACCGAACCACGTTAAATCTCCTTGTCGATTGGTGTATTATTTGTCTTTTGCTAAGTTTGCTTTTGGTCCCCCATAACCAAACAAATTCACTATTGAGGGAGGATTATCTCGGGAGTAATATTCCCATATTGCCCTGAGACCAAAATCCACCGTCAACAGTTGGCGCCGTCTGTGGGGATCTCAACAAAAAGCGGTTCGCGTAGTAAGACAATGACAGAAGGCGGGAATCATCAATCTTCAGGGAGTCCAGCAACAGACTGGATGAAAAAGATGGAAGAAAGCATGAAATCCATGATGGATCGGTTGGAGAGAATAGATGGAGCGAACAACGAGAGACCAGACATCGGAACCAGTCGAAGAAAAAGTGAAAGAGCAGAAGGGAAAAAGGTGATAGACACAAGTGAAGACGATAGACCCGGGAGGAGGGGCCCCTATGGGATAAAATCCGTAGTTGTAGAAAACGATTCGCAAACAGAGGACACGTGGGAAGAAGAAGAAGAAGGAAGACCATCACCGGATCCCTCCTATGACAGTCTCTACGACTTCAGAAAAGAGGACATGGAGCATAGCGAAAGTGTGCGGGAAATTCCAAGGGATGAGGAACGCCGCACCCGGGGCAATAGACACACGGAAGGGCACAGGATACGACATGGCGGCGCAAGCAGCGAAATAAAATCTTGGTTAAAAAAGGAAATGACCAAGTGGGGAGTAGGCCTCAGGACCGATGCAGGGGATGCCCGGGATAGTAAGGAGGAATCTCCCTCGCGGAAAAAATAAGGTCGGCAAGATTCCCAAAGCGATTCAGCATGCCGACCATGGCACCCTACAAAGGCCACTCTGACCCGAAATCACACATCGAAAGCTTTGTCTTGTTGATGGAAGTCCAGGGAGTAGTAGGAGATGCCATCTGCAAAGTGTTCCCCCTAACTTTAGGTGGACCCGCCATCCTATGGTACAGAAGTCTGGCTCCGGGGAGCATCAGAGGCCTCACACAACTTAAGAAGTCGTTCATTCGACACTTTAAAGGGGCTTGCGTTCCCAAAAAGACGATTGGAGAATTAAGACTTATGAAGCAAGGAGATGACGAGCCCCTGAAAAATTTTATTGAAAGATACCACAACATGGTACTGGAAGTCGGAGGATATGAGTCCCTAGAAAGCTTAAAGGGAGCCCTAAAAGTCG